>VYZP01048441.1:58154-108820 GCA_013400635.1 Hypocryptadius cinnamomeus | reverse complement strand
AAAAAAAAAAAAAAAATAGGGAGAGAGGTCAAGAGCCATTATGTGGTCAGAGCAGCAGAACGGGACAGTATCCTAACTCAATTTCAAATCACTCACTATTAAAGCAATTTTCAGTGCCAGACTACTCAGATTATAATAAAAGCTGAAGCATCTGGAAAAATATTAGGGTCAGGATGCCATTCATGAAAGTCATGATCACTGATGTAGAAAATTATTCACTAGACTGGGCTTNTTCTACTTGGAAGTAACAGCAACACAAGCCTGGTGACTCAGCCCAGTCTGCAGAAAGGTGGGATCAGTATCATGGCACCAGGTCATTAGCTGGGATAAGTGAGCTTTCCAGAGCTCTCACATTTTTGCAGACAAGAGGACGTTGATTTCTACAGAAATCTTCCCAGGTACTTCATCCTCTCAAGGAAATATGTCTGTATAAGTGTTTGAAGGAAATGTAAGAAGTTGGACATAACCCACTTGCCTGGGACTTGGTCACAGGTGTGAGACACAGCATTGGCTCCTCAGACCTGACAAATCACTTCTAAAACATGGATATCAGCACTGTTTCCACTGACATATGGAATGACAGAGACTGTATGAAACATTCTCTACAACACATCTCAACAAATGGAAAAACCCTGCTTCCATACATTTGTGCCTACCAGGACCTCACCTTCTCTCCAGCATCTGTTGCAACAGATCCTCTTTTTCAGGAGGCTCCTCTGTTGCTATGTGCTCATCACACATGTTACGCAGCTCACTCGAGGGGTAGGATTTCATGGACTGGCTACGCTTGCGCTGCTCTCCAGCTCGGGTGAGGATGCTGGATTTCTGCATACAACAAACAATTTTCAGATACTCACTAAGCAAGTCAACAGTTATCCAAGAGTGAGTATGAACTACTAATCATAGCTTTGTGCCACCACATAACACGTTCATCAGCCACTGCTGCTGCAAGACTTGCAAGAATAGCCAATAGGACTGTGCAATTCAGTAACAAATCCAAACACTTCCATGCTATGCTAAACAGATTACTTTTTCCTCTTAACTTTTGCCTATAGGAATGCAGCCCACCCTTTCGCCTCTACCATCACCCAGACAATGGAATGAAATGGGAGTTCTTAAAAATTTTCTATTGCAGTAGGTGCTTATCTCTGACCCAAATTCTGCCCAAAAGCTTAAACAACTAAAGCAAGGCCATTCTGAATGCAAAACAAAGCTCTCTACTCTTCAACCTCCCAAACAAGCAACCCTTTACCTTGAATTTGATGTTGTTACTTATCAGTTGATTTCCCTTCATGAACTCTCTCTCATTGCCCCGATTCTCTGTCACCACAGGGAAGGCATGGTGGACAGTCGTGCGCAGGATGCTCACAAGGGACTGGATCCGGGTGTGTGGGTACACGTATGTCAAGTTGGGTTCCATGATGTCACTGGCTTGTAGTCTGAAGAAACAGAAATCCAAGATTGCTGCATGCAGCACATCAGTGACAGAAGGCTGGTGATGAACAAACATGGAAACAAACCAGTCCCTAAAGAAGATCCTGAAGGAGTCTGCTGCAGTTAAATTCTACTAGCTCCTTTTACCTGTGTGTTCACCCTCACTGTGGTATCAGCAGTGATGGTACACCTGATTTTTTTTTTTTTTTTTAATAACATAACATTGTATCAATGATGCACTAGAGGAAAGGTAGAATGTTCTAACTTACAATAAAGTTTAATAAAGTTTCTAAACACTACTGGGAAGAGACAACAGGTGGGAAGAAGATGACATTCCACAAGAAACAAAGTCCAATGGAATGTTTTCACAAAGCTCTTGCTGAACTTCCAAGATCCACCCTGCAGATTTCCATCCATCCATCCACCCCCTCAGAAAGGGCTTCAGCATCTCTTTCCTGCTGCAGGCCTGGTGCACAACTCCTTTCACAGCAGCCCGCAGTTGCTCCTCAGAGCAACCAGGTTTGTTGAGGATGAAGCATCATCCCCCTGCATTAACGCATTTCTGAGCAAGAATCCCCACCACAAACTCTAACCCACAGCCAGGCCAAGAGGAGCAGCCTTACTTATCCATTTCCATCCCGGTTTCCCACTCCAGAAGAGGCACTCCCCGTAAGTTCACATGGATGTCATAGATGCCTTTGTTGAAGAAGTCTCCTGTCCACTTGGCTACCTGCATAGCAAACACGAGGTCTACTGAGTTGCTGTTCCAAGTGCAAGACCCCTTGGCTTATGATAGCCCTGAAAGTAACAAAGATTCATGGCCAGCACATGTTCAAGCAGTCTGCAAAAAGCCAGAGCTACGGTCCTGCACTCACCATGAGGGTGATCATGATGGGGAGCCCATAGGTGATCTCATTGGTGGACTCAATGAGGATGACAGTCAGGCTGATGGTCATGCGGACCACTCCTCCCAGGAATGCTGCTGCCCCAATCAGCGCAAAGGTTCCTGAGTAGATGTGATCCAGACCAATGTAACTAGAGCAAAGCACAGAGCCCTCAGATTAGAAAAACCTGCCTGAGAGCTCATGGTGCACCTGCAGCATGTCCCTCACACGCACACTTGATGCACCTTTTGAGGAGGTTGGCGACCAGGCGTCCGAAGGCAGCCCCACAAAGCAGTGATGGTACAAACAGACCACTGGGCACAGAGATCCCATATGTCCAGCAGGAGAGTAAGAAATAGAGAAGGAAGAACAGGGATAGGGTGACTGGGCTGAAAGTACCTGCAACACAAGAAGAATCATGACTGAAGGGGCACGTGTCTGTCCAGGACAGAGTCTTGCACCATCCACCCCTCAGCTCACAGCAGGCTCATCTCACAACTACAGAGTTCTCCCAGTCCAAGCACACATGCAGACAATGAGTAAGTGAAAAGAGAGGAAAAACAGGCCTTTCTTCCCATCAAAGAGACTTTCACCAGTTTTACTAGCAGTCCTCCAGAGCTGTGAAGGCCTGAAGATGTTGCTAGCCTTGTGGTGCTGTTCCAGCTAAGATGAAGCTCTAAAGCTTAAGTGTGGGATGAGGCAGCGTCCTAACTACTTACCATCCTGGTGGAAGAGCTGCAGGATAGCTGACTCCTGAGGGTTGAAGAAGAGTGTGGCCATGTCATTGTACGTTTCATTTGGGCAAAAAAAAGTTTTGATGCTTGAATTTACATCCTCTGATATATCCTAATGCGGGACACAAAAGACACAAAGGGTTAAAATTCACTGTCTCCTACATTAGCCTTTGGGGAGAATGGAAATAACACTTCTGTTACTGTTAGCCATTGTTGTCACCCCAGGACAGCCATGCTTTGGGAAGTTCAGACCAAACATCAATAGCAGAGATGGGGCCTACAACATCAATGGGTTCCTTGACTCAGAGCCTGAGTTGCTTTGTACAAAAGCACAATGTAGGTTTCATTATTACCCTAAGCTCCTGCAACCCTCCATGGGCTCTCACTGCAGTTCTGTTATGTACTGCACGCTGTCAAAAACTCATTACATGCCTGTGCTTCTCTGCAGGGTGAACAATATGACAGGGAATACAATATTCACATAGGAATCCCTCACCTGCAGGCTCAGGGTGTCATTGCCACTGTGCCTGCTGGAAGATATCTGCCGGCATTCCCCCAGAACCATGGAGGCCACGAAGACCATGACAGTGGTGGTCAATGACACAAGCAAGCTCTCCAAGACTCTGAAAGACACAACAGAAACCAGACACTGAAGCCACACTCAGCACTGTAACCTAGTCCCAGCTCTGCAGATGACTTTGATAAGGCAGCAGTCACCATAGCTTAGCAACAGAACAAGGGACACTGGAAATCAAGTTGAATTTTGACTTGGTCCCCAGGGATTGCCTTAGCTCCCCCTTTTAACTGGTTGCCCCAAAAAGAAGCTATTTCTGCCCAGAGAACACACAGCAATCACACATGAAAAGCCCCACGGTTCAGTAATGACATCCTTACAGGGTAAAAGGGTAGATAGGACTGGGCAAGGTGATGCACAATCTCTCAATCTCTTTTCTAACTGCTGGAATACACTTATTTTTCTCTTTAAACCTGGGCTTTGTGTTTAGGCGTTGTCTAGAGCAAACAGCTGCTTTCAGAATAACACAGAAGTTCCCTCTCTGAAAACCACAGATATTGTGAATTTAATTAACCAACATGATTTTAAAAAGTGAGATCAGCTATTCCATCCACACCAGTTTGGACAAGGACACAAAAAAATCCTGCATGGAGACAAAGCTCTGGTTTGTTCAGCCTTTATGATAAAGAGCTCCCTTCACTGCTCTTATAAGAGGGATTTCAATTCTCTCTGTACCACCAAAGTAATAAAAAAATTACAGGGACTGTAACATTTGGTTTCTGGTGTTCACTTTTAAATTCTGTGGAGGAGTCATTTAGTGATTTTTAAAACAACCAGTCTGAGATTTCCTCCAATCCTACTCAAAGGGTCTTCTAGACTGATGCTTTTGCTTTGGGAGCAGAGATCCCTGTACAAACTGCAGAGAGCACATATACCTGACCAGCTTTGGCTTGGGATGCACATTGCGCATGCGGTACTTGGCAAGCCTCTTGTTCAGGCAGTTAAAGGTGGCTCCAAGAAGGCCTCCTACAATCCCCATCAGAATGAAGAAGCCCAGGTCCACAGCTGTCCAGAGGTGGCATTTCTTATCAGACTCAGAGCACTGTGCAGAAAAGTGTACAAAAAAAGCATTACAGTAGTTGCTGCAATTTCCTTCCAACACTTCTGTCTCCACAACCAGAGACTTTCAGTAGCTAAGATCAAAGGGCGACAATTCAGTCTGAGGGTATCAACGTACTGCAGCTAAGTATAAAGTGCCTTCCACTGAAATACAAGCATGTGTCAAAAGAAACCTCCAAACTAACAGACAGAAGCACAGGATTAACAAGAGACTGCAGAGTGGGGAAATAACAGTAAATCTTACCTTAAACTCCCCGAAGTTCAGCAGCCCAGGGAGCTGGAAAGACCCCCAGCTTCCAAACTGAATCCCAGAGCGGAAAAAATTCAAGGTGAAAGTGGCAGCCATGGAACAGAAAAGCTGTGGAACAAAACAAAACAAAACGGTTCCCAAAATTAAGATTAGCACAGTCAGCTCAGTCAGCTCTTCCTTGAGACCTATGCATGGGCAAAGGAACTGACTGTGGAAGGGATCAGACTGCAGAGAGCCCAGGCACAAAAGCCCATTCTCCCAGGTACACTAAATCTGCTGCCTAGAGCTGTCCCACAGTTCCAGATAATACCAGGCTCATCTCTGCCCTTGATCTGTAGTAGTTCTGGAACACTGATAGAGCAGGCAACCTCCCTCCTGCCAAGACAGCTCAGGAAGAGGAAGATAATCAGAATGCCCTCATGGACAAGCCCTAGCAAGGGGAGCCCTCTTCTCAAGGAAGAGACACACAGAAAGAGTCAGAATCACCACTCACCACTTTCCATGTAAGTCCCTGGTTCCAGAAGGAGGAACCTTCTTCCAAACTAAAAAGAGTGCCTCCAATTGGGGCTCCAAAGGCAGCTGCAACCCCTGCAGCTGCTCCAGCAGATACAAAATCCCTTTTATCCCTGAAATGAAGAGAAAAACAACCTCAGTTTAGCAAATTAGAGCTCTGGAGATGCTTAGGTTCTGCAAAATAAGAGATTGTCCCCATTTATGGAATATCCCAGGGATTCAGGAATGACAGCTGGGAGCAAAGCTGGCCATGGCAGACACCACCATTTGTTCATTAAGCTGCAGCATTGTGCTCTTTCTGTAGAGCACAAACACAGAGCAGAATTCTGGTACTACACAACTGCCCAGTATGTGAGGAACCATCCCAAACCATGGACTCCATCATCACTTGAAAGAATTACAGAAAGGAAAGGGCAAGAATTTGTTCACATTCAGGAGAACCAGCCTTTTCCGTAGAATATCCTAATCATAAGGGGTGAGCTTTCAACACCCACATTAAAGATTTGAAATGAGTAGAGATCTGCTGAGCAGCACAAGAGAACATCTATGAACAGGAAGACCAGAGCAGCTTGGAAGAGTGACACTCTGGTGTTGTCTTGCTGCAGAATGAAACTGCAGGACTCTAGAAACTGAAAAAACAACTGACTGGTTCACCCCAGCTCGCCACACTTCTCCCAAGGAAGTCTGCTCACTCATCCTCCTCTCCCCTCCTCCACATCCTGGGTACAGTACCTGTCACTGCAGAAATAGGGAAAGTTAAATTGGATCTTCCTCAAAGAGACGCTCTGGAACTACAAACAAAGTAAAGGTTTAGAAACACAGGAGATGGGAACTTACTCTTACAAAACAGGGGCGTGACCAGGACCGTGGCTCAGGCCAGCACTAACCTGTGGCAAGCCCGCACCCACAACAGCACCACTGTGAATCATTGGACCCTCCTTCCCGACAAACAGACCTGGAAAAACAGAGCTTATTGAGGGAATGCACTTTCCCCACTGCTACCCTCCCTTGCTGACAAAGCCAGAAGAGATCAGCCCACCACTCCCATGCCATGGCACATCTCTCTGTGCCAAGCCTGCAGCTCCTCACAGGGAGGTGCTGACCTCCTGCTCCCTCAACAACCCCAAATGTTTGCAAAGACTTGCACAGATTCTGCACTCCAAGTGGGTGGAATAACTGAAAAACAACTGTGACAAGGACTCTGAACTCTCCAGGTCATTCTGCCCTTCTGTCCTCAGGCTGCTCGTGACAATGTGTCCTGGAACATTCTCAGGTCTCTCTCTTGGATTCTGCCACAAAGAGTCACATGTGACTAGCCCACCCAGAAAATCACCTGTTTCCCTGATAGTCCTGATCCTTCTATTTATTCTCTACTCTATAAATGCACTCAGGGCTCATGACTCTGCTCCAAATCACCAAAATGATTTTACTGCAAAGGCAGGGCCTTCTGTGCCCTATAAAAGCAAAGAAAACATTTTCTTCCCTTCAGTGACTCCTTCATCCAACAAGATCAACACATCAGAGCCCTCCTTACCTCCTGCCACACTGAAGAGCACTCCTGTAGCTTTGCACACCACTGTCCGCAGACGCACAACCCCTGGAACCTTCACTCCATTGAGGTAGCATTTAATTTCAGGAATTCCTGACCCAGCTGCTACAGGCTGCAGAAAAGAAACACTGACACTATGGTGCACTGATTTCATACCTGACTAACAGCTTCTCATCAGAGAGCAGGGGACCAAGAGACCCTGCTTAGCTAAATCAAATAGAACTGTGAAGCTAGTTTGATGCTTTGGGGAAGAAAGTGTTTCTAGCAAGGATATTTCACATCAAGGACCTGTGTGAGAGGAAAGGAAGGTTGTGTAAGGAGGAGCAATGGACTGAAGTCTTACTTGGATCAGGACCAGAAGACTGGCAAGAAAAACAAAGGTCAGGTTGAACCCCAGCAGCTCCAACAAGGACAGTGCAAGGCAGCCTTTCTCAGTGCACTCCTCCACCGCTGCAGGGATGGTCAAGGAAAACAACATTCCCCACACCAACAATCACCTGGTAATACCTGGGTCTCCCACTGGCCTCAAGAGCCAAGCCTGTGCTTCCTAATCCAGCCAGAGCAGCTAACACAACCTGTCAGGAAGCCAGGCTTCCTTTTCAAAGCTCAACACTGAATTAGGAAGAAGGGAAACCACTCATCCTTTCAGTCTCTGCTTATGTACCCGACACTGGAAACATTTCTTGGTTTCAAGGGCTGAATTACATAAGCAAGTTGAACACTTGCTTAATTATGAACAACATGCCCAATGGCAAAATTGTGAAAGTCAGCTGTTCTGAGCAAAAGATGGGAACAGAAAGGAAAAGGTCACTTGAGTCTAGCAAGGCCCAAGGTAAAAGATACAGCTTTGTACCACCTGAAACTTGAGCTGGGTAAAGAGCCGCACGAAGAAATCTACAAAGAGGCCCACCTGGGAAAAAGAACATAGAATTGCCATCAGTAATTTCTACATACAAATAATGAAGACCACCCTCTAGTTAGTCCTATCAGAAATATGTACACAGGGGAGACCAGAAAATGAAGAAGACAAAAGCATCATTCAGAGTAAAGCAGCTTTGAAAACCCAGATTTTTTCCCTCTCTCTCACTGGGACAGATCCATCCTAGCATTATTCCTGAAGAGATGCATTTCTGCATCTGATTAGTACCCATTAAAGTACTTATCTGGCAGCATTTTTAACACCTTCAACATACTTAAGGGTACAGAAGAAAACTGGTGTTTAATTGAGGTATACAGTCAGCTGAGCTGATTTTCACAGTTCAGCCATAAACTGTCATGTTTTTTACTAAGTTGTTTGCTTTGGACAAGTTTTCCTGTATGCAAAATTAAAGGATTTGCCAGACTACTTTACAAAGAAAACCCAGCAAGTTCTGAAAGAAAAAAAGGCTTCCTGAAAAATAGTCTACAACAACATGCTATAATTCCCAAAAGACAACTCCGTCTACTAAGCTCCCATCATCATGAAAGAGAATGCTTCCTCTTAACTTTACTTCTCAGCCATTGACTTCTAAATTATTCCTGCTTAGTCTCCTGAATTTTCCTCATTCCCCAAACAGCATGATCCTTACCAGTCCTGTACAGACTCCAATAGCAAAAACCAACACCCACTTCACTGCTTCGTATCTCTGGGCTTTCTGTTTGGAAAGAGGATGGAAAAAGAAAAAAAATCAATAAAAGCAACACAGAAACAGGGATTTTCTGGAAGGTAGGTTTAGGCTCCACAGCTCAACAGCCAGAGGGATACATCAACAGAAGACTGTGTTGTGACAACAGCAAATTGAAAATAGGAAACTGAAAGACTCAACATCTTGCTCACTTTAAACCTGAGGATCACAAGAGATGCTGGGAGCTATAATCTCCACTATTTTTTTTTTTTTTTGGTAATAGAGAAACCAGGAGAAAATGTAGAACTTCAGCCATAAATAAGAAAAGAATTTCCATAAAATTTCCTACAGTGCTTATTTAGAATCACAGAATGATCTGGGTTGGAAGGGACCTTACAGCTCATCTCATTCCACCCCTCTGCCAAGGACAGGCACACCTTCTTCTTCCAGGCTGGTCAAAGCCACATACAAAAAGGTTTTGAACACTTCCAATCCACAGTTTCTCTGGACAATTTCCACGGTTTTAGCTTATGAAAGAACAAGGTCCCACCTTGTTGTCCATGCTTTCCAAAATTTCCAAGTATGGGTCATTGATACAGCGATCGTAATCCAAGCTCTGAAATGTGAAAAGGTCAATTTGGGAGAGTCAGCTGCAAGAGGTTGTGAAAAAAATTACATCTAGAAGACCTTGTTAAAGACTACAAAAGTCATTGCTACCCCCACAGTAGATTCTGCAAACAACAGTAGGAGAAAATACTCCTGGAAACAACTTAATTTATATATTTAGATCAGTCAGACTGAAAATCACAAAGTGAAAGAAAGAACAATTTCACTGCTCAAGCTGAGAGAGTCGGTGAAACAAACAAAAGCACAACTGATTTATACACCTTTATATCAGAGAAGTCGCATTGTACAGTTTTAGACTTCTTTATGTTTCTCCACTTTGACAGTGCAGAGGATAACACTGAATCTTTATATTCACTCTCTCACTGCAACAGGAACACTAGCTAGGAACTCCTGTGCAGATGAACCGTACCAATGCTTCAGTTTATCACAGCAAGGAGTTAACAGCAAGTTTCCCACTCACACTCACAAAACTCCACAAGTTCTATCCACACCTTCACCTTTTCAAGCCAAGCTGTAACAGGCTGGGCTGGTGACACCCATACTGACAGCAACTGTTCTAAATATTTCAGGGCCAGCAGACAGTGATGCAAAAAGCAAAAACCCCCTGTAAGCAGCAGAGTCTGATATATGGGAAGATTTGCTGTGAGCCAGCACGACAACACAGACAGCAGAAAGGCAACTGTGACCACATAACTACAGATACTTTCTATAGTCACCAGAAAACAAGGCCACCACAGCCTATAAATCTCACACTGAAGAAGGGGGAAAATGCACCAGGCTCTGAAAATGAATTTTCTCAACAAGAGTATGACTTGAGAGCAAACATTCAACCTACTCACAGAGCTTTATCCCAGAAACATACAAAGATGAGGAACAGTTCTTTGCAAGCACAGCAACTCTCGGTATTTCTGCTGATGCCAATGCAACCTCACAATCCACACTGAGTATCTGCCCCGCTATAAACTCAAACAGATCAAAACCTGTCTGCAGTTCTTATCACATTACTATCAGATTAGTTAATTCCTCACCTCATAGTCTTTGCGTGGAAGGATCTCATCCTCCTCTTCATGAGTTTCTCCTAGGATCGTCTGCAAAACAAATGCAGGAAAGGAAAACCATGAAGGGAACGAATGCATTACAGCTGTTCATGAACACCGGTAGCAAAGCCAGAATTACAGAAGTCCTATACCATTGTTGCTGATAAATTCATAGTGTGGATTACCAGACCACCACTTACTTTGTGGTAACGCTAATGGGTCTTACCTTACAGCTTGTCCCTCAGCCAGAACACACATCACTTCTATACAGGAGCTCCCGAGAGCCAAGTCCTAAACCCATTTCCCTCACAGCAACGGGTTACAGGAGAGCACAGGACAACAATTTTGAAGAGAGCCCCTGCCAGGACCACTCCCCCTTAAAGCTGCGAGGGGCAGCGGCTTCAGGCGCTGGGATACGAGGCCCAGACAAAGGATGCGGGCCGGGGTAGGGACAGCGCGGGGCTCCGCCACTGGCGGTGAAGTACCAGGCCCGGCAGCAAAACGGGCTGTGGCGCCGGGACGAGCATCGGATAAGAGCCTGGGCCAGGAGCAGCACCCTAAGGTGGCGACAGCGGGCCCTGAGGCGCGGGGCCCAACACTACAGCACCGCTCCCCGCCCGCCCTCAGGCGCTCCCCAGAGCCGGGTGGGGCCGGGCCGAGAGCCGGGGTGAAGNCCGCCTGTCTGCCGGCTGCTCCGGGCCGGGCCGTGCTCCTGGCGGGGTTAGCTGAGGTGACCTGAGTGGCTCCGACCCTCTCCCGGCACCGGGCATCGCAGGTGCTGCTCCTCGCCGCCTTCCGCGGCCGCCCGCGGGGCTGCCAGGCTCCCTCCGGCCCTTCCCCTTGGCTGTGCCGTGGCTGAGCCGCTGCCCCATCAGTGTTCCGGTGGTGGATGCAGCCGCGGGCCCCCGGGTTGCCCGCCTGGCCGTCAGCCTGGTGCCGTGGCCCTGGAGCAGCCCCTGGCAGCGTGTGCACCCTGTGAGAAGCGTGCATCTGGTGCAGCCCGGTTTAGTCTGGAGGGTAAAACAGCTTAGGGGAATGGAGACTCCATGCTCTGTGCGTCGGTGTTAGCTCAGGGCTGGAAGGGGTTTGAATACCACCAGTATCATAAAAACACAGCAGGTGCATTCATGGGCAGCATCGGAAATGTGCTGAGCCACGGATCTTTGAGCTCTGCAGTGTGACAAAGACAGGAGCAGGAGTGTTGACAGGTGTTAAAAATTGTCTTACTTTGCTGCTGTTCTTGTTGTTTAGACTTATCTTTTTTCTCTTTGCAATAACTAGAAGCATCTGCCAGCAAATCTGTGATGCATATCATGGTAAGGAAATTGTTCCAAATGCTGCCTGTAGACAAAAATCTAAGTGTGCCTTTTTCATGTCTTCATTATTTGATACTGCTAGTAAGGTAAAGAGCTTTCCTCAACAGCCAGTCTCATTTATAGAGACATAGAGACCTGAACCCTTTTTCCATGTGATGGGTGTTAAAATCTCAAATCAGAAAACAAAGCTCCTTTGATTTGCCTACAATGCTCTGCCATGCTTGCTGGGAATGCGACATTGGGAGCTGACAGCATGTGATTGTGAGCCGCTAGCTTGATCACCAACGTGTGCTTGGGGATAATTCTCCCAGATTAGTGCATGTGGATGTCAGGCAGAGTCCTCTGAGCTTAGACTGTGCACCCAGTTGGGTTTGCTTCACTTGTCAGTAGGTCTGTGCCGCTGATTTTTACTGCAGCTGCTATGTTGGTATACAAAAGATCTAGTGCTCCCAGTTCCTCTTGGAACAGCAGCCTGCGCTTCTTTCTCACATCTCCTGCCAGCTGGAAAGGTTCCTCAGGTGATAAAAGTAGACTTTCTCTCAAAGGGTTTTGTTTGATTGGCAACTCAAGTGTAAACAGTAGAAGATGAGTTCAAAGTCTCCTTGGCTGAACTAAACCCACAGACCTTATGATAAGGACTGAGAGTGTGGTGGTTCACGCAACTGCTTCCTCCAAAACAGGCTCCAAAGTTATGTAATGCTTGGACAACATGCTGCTTCCCAGTGAGAATTTTACGTTTTGGCAGGTACTAAAGTAAATAACACAGATCCAGCTCTTCCATAACTGTCTGTAATCCCTACCTCATTTTAAAGGCACAGGATGGGAAATTTTGCAGAGCTAAGTGGAGTTGGGTATCCTAAACCTACTTGTACCACTGACTTGCAGGGCTGTTTTGCTTTCTGTAACGCCAAGCGAGCACAGCTGATCTTGTTGCAAGACAGTGAGATGAGGATGGTCCCTGCTGGCCTTGTTTCCAAGCAGCCACAATTGTTGACAAAGGGAACAGTGTGTCTGTAAAGAGTTGAGTGTGTGCAGTGGGACTGGCCTAGGGGACAGTTGTCAGTGGAGAAGGTTAATGGTTGGAAATGCAGGTGTGAAGCCAGCAAAGAAAGCAAAGGACAGTTTGTGGGGATGGCCTGGTCAGAGGGGATTCTGTGCTTTGTTTCTGACATAGCAAGAGTTTGTGCATTCTTGAGTACCTGCCCCATTAGCACTGACTTTCCTACCTACACTGTAAAGCAGTGCTGCCTTTTGGGAACAAACAGGATGGAAACTCTGACGATGGATACAGTCCAAGAAGCAGCTGCAGTAGACAACAAAAAATACCTGCTGGCATGTCCAGCTCAAGGCCACAATCACTATCAGCACTATCGAAACATATGCTTTTTACTGTGTTTTCACCAGATTTCCCACTACAGCTTACAGTGAAAGCTGGCAAAAGGTGATGATGATGGATGTTGGGTCTTGGCTTAGGCTTCTTTAATCATCTGCCGCTGACCCCAGCAGTACCTGCTCCGTGCAGAGACCCATGTACCCACCGTACTCTTTCTGCTTCCCTCTCCAGAGCTCTCACCATGGTTAATGAGACCCAGCACACCTGCAGTGCCAGCTCCAGCTCCAGGTCTGATGGCAGCAGCAGCGGGAGCGAGAGCTCCAAGGACAACTCGCGCTGCTCCACCCCTGTCCTTGACGCTGACCGGCACGAGCGGCTGCGGGAGAAGATGCGCCGCCGGCAGGATGCTGGAGACAAGTGGTTCTCCCTGGAGTTCTTCCCTCCACGCACAGCCAATGCTGCTGTCAATCTCATCTCCAGGTGAGAGCTGCAGGGTAGGAGAGGGGAAGTATCTGTGGTGGAGGGCAGGGAAATAGCTAACGAGGCAGGCTCTGCCCCATGCTCTGTCTCCCCTTCCAGGTGATGAAGCAGGTAATGGGGCTGTGCTTTCCTGCTGAGGAGGGTAATGGACACCAAGTAACTTGTCTTCCTTGGAGGCCCTGAAGAGTTAAGTGTCACGGTGGGATTACTGAGGGGCCAGGTTGTTTCCCCACTCCCATGCCCTGGGAAGATGGAGTAACCCCAATGTCATGTTCTGGGTCTGAAGCACAATGCTGGAGCAGAAAAGTACCTAGTAAAAGCAGAAAATATTCCTTGATGGACAGTGTGCCAAAATCTCTGAAACAGAGTCCCATTTCCTTTCAATATTCATCCAGCCACCATGGTTTGTGCCTCTGTACTACAGTTTTAGCCTCTGACATAGGTATCCACATCTACGTGTTAAATGAAAGCTGACAGGTCACAGCAGAGCTAGGAGTTATTCTGGAGCCCCAGGAGCCACCATGGACTTACCTGGAGAAGAAAATGGTATTTCATAATTCTTTTTATAATTGCTACAAGCCAATGCCATATGTTGAACAGAAGGGCTGTTCCACCTTGGAGCAGGAGAGAGACAAGTTAGGGAAGGCCTGTGGCCTCTACAGTTCAAGCTGGCAGCAGAGGGCTGCAGCATAGTCTCCTATCTCAAAAGGAATGGGACTTGCATTGCTGTCAAGCTGTATCAGTCTATTAGAGCATGCAGGGAGAAAGTCTGTTGTACAGAGAACACCTCCATTGCCTCTTCTATGGAATTATAAGCTCTTCCCCATACAGCCTTTAAGGATGGCTTTCCTTATTTACATCAGCCACTTGCTAAACTCTTAGTGTAACACTTTTGTGGTCTATCCTATTGCTGTCATCCAAGTGCTCTCTGCCTGCTGCTGGCATTCTAGCAGTGAGCAAGATATTCAAGGCACAGGGAGGGGATTTGGCTGTCTGGTGTAGGCTAACACAGCTTTAAACCCCACAGGTTTGACCGCATGGGAGCAGGTGGTCCCCTCTTCATTGATGTGACATGGCATCCTGCAGGGGACCCAGGATCTGACAAGGAAACCTCTTCCATGATTATTGCTTACACTGCAGTGAACTACTGTGGCCTGGAGACCATCCTGCACATGACATGCTGCAACCAGACCAAGGATGACATCACAGGGCATCTGCAGAAGGCCAAGCAGCTCGGGTTGAAGAACATCATGGCGCTGCGTGGAGGTGAATCCTTCTGTCCTGTGATGTGTAGTGCAGAGGCTGTGCTGCTGTTGTGTCCAATTCCAGAGTAAAACCAGAGAAGATTCAGGGGCTCCTTCTGCAGGAATTAAATACTGAGACTGTGTTTCACCTGAGCCCTTTGTTAGCAGTCCCTTCAGCTCAAGGGCAGACAAAACCAGTCCATAGGTAAAACTGCAGATTTGGGAGTTCATCTGTCTTCCTTTTGATACCAGGTTTTTACAGAACTACCAGATCTGAGTTCAGCAAACAGTTGGAGAGAGCTGTGGATGTGTTCTCTTTTCAGATCCTATTGGTGAGGAATGGGAGGAAGAAGTAGATGGTTTCAACTATGCTGTTGATCTGGTTAAGCATATTCGCAATGAATTTGATGATTACTTCGACATCTGTGTGGCAGGTAAATGCCTCCTATTGCAGAGCGTGCAGTAGGGTCTGAGACAGGGAAATCAGCTCAGCAGTCCCTCCCTGGACCTGGGCTGTGACAGTACAATCAGATTGGATACTTCCTAATTTCTGCATGTTGTCCTGACCACATTTTTCATTTTTTTTCCCTTTCTCCCCAAAGGCTACCCCAAGGGTCATCCTGAAGCAGAGAGCTATGAAGCAGACCTGAGGCACCTGAAGGAGAAAGTCTGTGCTGGAGCAGACTTCATCATTACACAGCTTTTCTTCCGACCAGAAACCTTTCTCAAATTCATGAAGGATTGTCAAGCCATTGGCATTACCTGCCCCATTATTCCTGGCATCTTCCCTATACAGGTGAAATCCAGTAATTTGGATTTAGGGAGGGAATAAGGATCTAGGATGTTAGGTATTTGTGGGTCAGGGTCTGAGAGAGGTCTGTAAATATCCTCCACAAAATTTCAGGGAAGAGAGACTGCTGAATGTAATAAATCTGTTGGTGGTATGCCAAATTTAACTCTTAGGCAGCTAATAACAAGCTGAAAAGGTTTCTTGCGCCCATATGGCAAAAAGGGATATAAAGGACAATGGCCTGCAAGTCCTGAAGTCACTGTCAGTATGCTGGGCTCAGGCAAGGATGTGGGGAGAAATCACCTAAAGAGACATGACCAGGACTGTGTTACCATCAGAGAAAAGGCCTGGGAGTTGATTCCAGGAGCCCCAGTTCTAAATCTCCTGCCACAAAACTCGAGATAAAGTACCTGTGTTAGTGGGATAGCAAAAAAGGGTCTTGGAAAAATGACAATCTGCATTCTCATCCAGGGTTACCACTCCCTGCGCCAGCTGGTGAAGCTCTCTAAGCTGGAAGTGCCCCAGGAAATCAAAGATGTGATTGAACCCATCAAGGACAACGACGCAGCAATCCGGAACTATGGGGTGGAGCTGGCAGTGTCCATGTGCCGGGAGCTGCTGGACAGTGGAGTGGTGCACGGGCTCCACTTTTACACCCTCAATCAGGAGGTGGCTACGACCGAAGTCCTGAAGCGCCTGGGCATATGGGATGAGGACCCAAGGTGAGAAGAATGTGTTGGTTTTTGTTAATTCCACTTTTCTATCCATCTGTCCATTCATCCATCCTGTCTACTGAAGGTACAAATAATGGATGGGTCAATACCTCTACTCTCCTTTTGTCCCTTTTTTTTTTTTTTGTCACCTTTTGCATTTAGTAGTTCACCCTTCCTACAGATCTCCAACAAAAGCTGGGAGGAATAGAGGAGATAACAAATTCCTCCTTTGGCTTTAGTCAAGTAGCTTTAAAGCAGGCATTGTGGGACTTCAAAAATCCAGAGCTTAGAGCTGCCAGTTGGAAGAAGCATGTTTTTGATGCCCATCACAACCCCTTATAGGCTAGGGGTATGCTCCCACTGTGGATTTCTAGGGTTCTCTGCAGCTGAGAAAGTGAATGTGGACTTCTCTGAGTCCACAGGCTTCAACACAGACAAGAAGAAGCAAAGGAAAATTGACAGCAGTTTTTTATTTTTCCTTGAAGTAGCTTCCCATAGTGCTTTGCCCTTACCTTTTCCAATTTCAGGTGTCAGTCCTGTACCTTAACATTAAATAGACCCTACTGAGCATCCTGTGAGGGAACTGAGTAGGAAATATTTTCCATAAAGGAAGAAGAGTTTCCTGTCTTCTTGATAACCAGAACTCTTCTCAGCCCCTGTTATTTCTCTCCAGGGGCAAATTGCACCACAAGAAAGGCTTCCAGCCTTTAATGGAAGGTCAGCAGAGGAACTGTGTTAACATCTGCTCATCCCATGCAGGCGGCCTCTGCCCTGGGCAGTCAGTGCTCACCCCAAGAGAAGAGTGGAAGATGTCCGGCCAATCTTCTGGGCCTCCAGGCCAAAGAGTTACATCTATCGAACTCAGGAGTGGGATGACTTCCCCAATGGCCGATGGTAAGCTGTCCTGTGCAGTAAGGCAGAGCTGTGGTAGGGAAGCCTGGTGTCCTGGGCACACCTGAGGTAGCTTTAACAAAGTGGTCTGCGTTGCTTGGATTTGAGTGAGGTGAGGCGAATAGCACCAAGATGTTGAGACTTTTGGTGTCAAGGTGGGTTTTGTTGTGTACTTCTCTTGCTGCTTGGCTCTCTTCCTGCATCACTAAATCAGCTCATTTTCCTCAGTGACTTCAGGTCTGTCTTCTCCCCTTACAGGGGTAACTCCTCCTCTCCAGCTTTTGGGGAACTGAAGGACTATTACCTCTTCTATCTGAAGAGCAAGACTCCCCGTGAGGAGCTTCTGAAGATGTGGGGAGAAGAACTGACCGGTGAGGAAAGTGTCTTTGAGGTGTTCACATGTTACATCACTGGAGAACCCAACAGGAATGGGTACAAGGTGAGAGGCCAGGAAGGGATGGTCACAAGTGTGACACGAACAATAGTGCACATTTCCTCTTGTTCCTGGTACCACATTGTTTTTCTAAAGAAGAATAAGCACTTTTCTATCCAAAAGGATTTCTTGGCACACTCGTTGAAGGGGGTCCAACAGCCAGAGCTAAGGCTCAGCATAAAAGAAAAGGTGCTACAGTATTGATTGACTTCAGCAGTCATTCTTACTGTTGTGCATATCCTAACCCTTGAACCACACCTGGGAATTCTCTCCTGAAGCAGGTGTGTTTGAGACTGTTAAGGCACTGCTGAGTTACTTCAACACCCAGATGGTAATCAAAGGGTTGTTACATCCATTGTGAGCCTTTCTTTCTCCTCATGGTAGGTCACATGTATGCCTTGGAATGACGACCCTCTTGCTACTGAAACCAACCTTCTGAAGGACCAACTGGAGAAGGTCAACAGACGAGGAATCCTGACCATCAACTCCCAGCCAAACATCAATGGCAAGCCATCCACAGACCCCATTGTAGGCTGGGGGCCCAGTGGAGGTTATGTTTTCCAAAAGGTACTGTATTACTTTGGGCTAGGCAGCAAAGAGTTTGACCTGCTTTGGTCTCTGTTAGGCTGGGAGGTCCCAGGCTTACATCCACATAATTTTTCTGTCTTCACCTTATCTTACTGCATTCTTGGTGAGATAAGGCAAAGCTCCTTCGGTGTCTCAAGAGCAATAATGCCATCTCTATGACTGACTTCACAGCTATTTTCCCCCACTTCAAAACATCTATTGAACATCTGTAGAGTTTTGTGGTTTTATTCTCAGCAAGTAATTATCGGTCACATATTTCTAGAGCAGGCCTGTGACATTTTATATATACACATGTGCCTGCCCCCTGCATCTGATTCAGTGATGCACAAAGCACCCAGATTTTTCACAAAATGGGAATCAATGAGGTAGTATCTCTACCACCCAGCATCTCATGGTGAGAAATAGATATTTAAAGATTTCCTCTGTCCTTCTCTATATCAGAGTTCTCCACAGTTGTCCCCAGCCCATGCACTGTGCTTTGCACTGTTCAGACAACAGTCATGTTCCTTCCCTGGCCTGCAAACAGTCATGCCTGCCATGCCTGTCTCCCCCTGTCAGGCATTTCAGGCCCTAGAGCCTTGTCTAATGGCTGTGATAGGAATATCCCATCAAGGTAAATGCCAGGCAAGTAGCTCATACTGGAAGACAAAGCATCCTTGTTCAAAAGGGATCCAAACCAGTAAAGCCAGAGACCAGCAGATGGCAAATGCATTTATGTTTTCAAAGGAAGAAATTCCCCTGAGGTGAGGGAAATCCATCATCTCATGAAATTGCCAGGAAATGGGGGAAGGGGAAGCAGTTGTTGGGAGCAGCCAAGCACAGAATTTGGTTATATAAGCACACAGGGAGAATTGTGAACAAAAGATGAGGACAGGGAGTGGTGCTTGGGAGAGGCCAGCTGAGACCCCAGAGTTCTGCTCACACCAGGCTGGGCTGCCTTGGCAAGACACTGCTGTAAAATGAAGATTAAGCTCAGGCTTCTTCCAAGCATTCTGGCAGACTGGTTCCTTGTGTAGCAGTTGTGGTAACACTGGAGTTTGTTCCCACTTGTGTACTTATGTGGATGCCAAACAGGAAGCGTGTAGCTTTCTTGAGTGCACTGTTCCTGGGCTGTTCCCTCTGCTCTTCCCAATTATTTTTTTCCCTAGCTCACTTACTACAGAGGCTCAAGCGAGAGTAAATTAGTATGTGTTCCTGGGGATGAACATACAAGGCAGCCCAGACTCTACAAATGTCATTGTTTACCTGTATTTTTCCAGTTTTGTTGTTATTTAAGGCTCTGATTCTCTTCCCCCTTCTCCATCCCTCCCTGCAGGCATACCTAGAGTTCTTCACCTCCAGTGAAATTGTCACGGCACTGCTCAGAGTGCTGAAGAAGTACGAGTTGCGAGTGAACTACCATATTGTCAATGTCAAGGTAAGGCCATTATTCACAGGACACTTTCACCACCTTGGGAGAGAGACAAATACCAAATACTCAGACATGAGAGCTGAAGGGAAGGGAAAGTAAAGTACATCAGCTGTGGTGTGCAGCAGCTGTCTGGTCCCTAAAGAAGGAGAGGGTAAATACACTTTTTCCAACTAACTCATTCCCTCCTCCAGCAGTTGCTTCAGAAAGGTTTTCCTTCCTTTGTCAGGGCCAGAATATCACCAATGCTCCAGATCTGCAACCCAATGCTGTCACCTGGGGTATCTTTCCAGGAAGGGAGATCATCCAGCCCACTGTAGTGGACCCTGTAAGCTTCCTCTCCTGGAAGGTGAGTCCTGCCTTCTGTTGGATACATTGCTGTGATGCCCTGGAAGTTTGGAGTGTCTGGTTTAGTTTTAGTCTCTGACACTCCTCACAGTTGGGGGCTGTTGCTGTATTGGCTTGCAGAGGCTCCTGCTCCCTCAGCTCCAGCAAGAGCTGTTGCCAGACACAAAGCACCCAGTAACGGGGTTTGAGAGCCAGTACTGTTTCTGTACCAGGCCTCAGAGTGCTGGACAGTGGCTCTTCCTCCCCTCTTACACATACAGGGGCAGCATTGAGCCATCCATTGTACTGCAAATGTGTCTTCTTTTAGCTCTGAGCACTTTCCACTGACTGGAAAGCATAAGGCTCCTTGCTCAACTCTTGCCATTTTTACCGTGAAGAAACAAGCCACAGTCTGGCCAGTCATGTGTAACACTGGGTACAGTGTCACTAAATTAAGTAAGATTACTAAACTAACATTAAGTAACATGAAGATATCTCACAGCTGCCAATTTTTTTTTTGTTCCTGTGGCAGGATGAGGCCTTTGCGCTGTGGATCGAGCAATGGGCCAAGCTCTACGAAGAGGAATCACCCTCTCGCATGATCATCCAGTACATCCATGACAACTATTACTTGGTCAACCTGGTGGACAATGACTTCCCACTAGAAAACTGCCTCTGGCAGGTTGTGGAGGATACTTTTGAGCTGTTGAACTCTCCAACTCAGCAGTGAAAATTCTTCTTCTAATCTCTTACTTCCTCCTCCCGTCCAGTGACTCCGGGGAAAGCAGCAGCTCCTGTGTTGACAATGAACACACTCCTAAACCATGACCAGGGTGGTGCTCTGATCTACCCACACTTGGTGCTCTTCTGTCCCCAACACAAAGGCTTCCTGAGCCATTCTCAGTGAACATTAGCCAGAACTACCTGAACCTCTGAGCTGAGGCTCCAGACTCAGCCCAAAGGCCAGGGTCTGCAGGATGAAGAGCTGCTAATCATGGTTACACTAATTACAGTAACAGAAGAACACCAGATTCTGGTAACTTTCCTGTGCCAGACATGCTGGCAGGGGAACAGAAACACTCCTGTCAGCTGTACCTGTGCAAGGGGATTATATCAGCAGTTACCAAACTGGAAAAGAAGGTCAAATTGCTTTTATATTGCACTCTTAAAATGTATTTTTTCATAGCTGATCATCAGGCACTTTTGCACTCACTCCAGAAGAAGGTTCAATTTTTTTTCCTAACTTTTCTCCTTGTATTGTATTTCCTGTTTTCTTTTTAATAGGACTATGGGAATTTCCATTCTTGATAAGACTAAGTAGGAATCGCCCTATTTCCTAGATTACATACAATAAAATACATGCATACAAATGTCTCTTTTACTAGGCCATGCTCTAGCAGAGACTCATGTTGTTCACTAATTAATCATCTGGCAGAAGGGAAAACTTTTAAGAAAATCAGTTGTTTCTGGGGCAGTTCTGCCTTTCTTTCAGTGCATGTCCTGAGTATGGCCCAAGTTCTATGGCAGAGTGGAGAAAGTGTAAATCCTAGAATTTACCAAAAGTAACCAGCTACACTATTTAGCTTAATTCTGCAAGGTCAGGTATTCTTTTCCAGTGCCTGTAGGGAAAGATAGGTTATCTTTCCTGATCTAAGCTTATTTTTCCTGACCTAATGACTCTTAACAGCCTTAGGCATTGGAATAAGGGGTTGGGGAAGCTACTGAGGTTGCTTTGTGTATTTAACAATCTTGCAAAGCTGCCACAGGCTAGGAAAACTACCTTGGAGTAGTTCCCAGTGGGATTTCAAGATCCCTGCCATGCTGTGAGCATCTCTTTCAAACAAGCAGGAAGAAAAGCCTTTTCCAGATTGTTCAGACCCTCTTGTTACAGCTGTCTGAGACCGGGCTCATATATCCAGGGTAATTACAAGGCATCAATCACAGAGGCAAGTAATGGGAAGGCTGGGGATCAGACACGCCTGTCTAGCCTCAGCAAAGCTTTTGGTGCTCAGCTGTTCCCAGCAGGTTTCTTCATACCTTGCCCATTCAGCACAGAAATGAACCAGCAGGAAGCAGTCAGGAGGTTGGCCACCCACTGAAAGGCTTAATGAAGAGCTGATGGACCTAGACAGGGGGAGGAGGTGGGAGCCATGTGGAAATCTGCCCCCCCACCAGGGTAAAACCCAAATCTAAAAATAAAGAGCTGTGTTTGCACCTACCCAATCCAGACTTTGAAATCAAAAGGATCCAGCACCCACAAACTCCTGCTCATCTCTAAGACTGTATTTGCATACTCCCCCCTTGACACCAATCTCCTGTCCAGGGAATAAACACTGAGTAAAAGGAAAGCCTATAAGGCTTTTCTGACCTTTAATCAGAACTCTAGCAAAAGCATGGTCCAGAGAAGAGAATGCAACCTCACAACTGTTAAGTAACTTTTCCGTTTGTGTTGCTAAGGAGATAAGATGCAAGTCCTTTAAAGAGGACCTTTCACTAGGTACAATCTCTTCTGGTTGTTCTTTGGCTGTCACCCTTCTGACTGGCAGCACTGCTGTTATTGTAAGAGCAGAGTGTTCTTTCTTGACAGCACAGGACCACCTCTTTGTTGTGACAGGAGCTGTATCCTCCACGTGTCCTGAATTCAGCAGCAGCTGCAGGCAGGCCCCTCCATTCAGCAGGATCCTTTGTCCTTACACTGGAATGCTGTGAGCTGCCGCCACCTTCCAAAGGCCTGAAAGAGGAATGTACAAATCAAACACTCGGGTTACCCTTGAGGGGCTGCAGCCATTCTTACAGAACCACTAAACATAGCTTTCCTTCTAGCAATGGCTCTGCCAGCTGCCTTACCCTTCACTCAAAACCCTTCTCTGTCTCTCCTGGAGCCAATATGGGGCATGCAGAGTACAAATCAATGTGAGAGAAGAAAGACCAATGCCCTCTAATTTCAGTACCTGCTCCTGTCTCCTTAAAGGAAGCCCTAATTCTGCATAAATCTTCGGGAGGCAGGCAGAGGAGCAAACTGGATATGAGTTCTAAGGCTTTGCCTGCTCGCTCAAATTCATAGTGATTTGTTTGCCCCTGGGTGCACAGTCGTCCTGCACCAATGTGGAGCCTGTTTCTTCCCTGAGTGGGGTCTCAAGAGGCAGGGGATTAGGGGATTAACATCACTAATAACAGCAGGGAAGGGGGCACATGTCAGGGAAATTGACTCCTGACACAAAGCTTTGAAAAACACCCAGAGATGAACCCATGTAAAGCTGGAAGCTTTTTTCCTTTTTTACTAGCAAGTCCTATTCCTTGATGCATTCAACTTCTCCCTAAGCAAGTGCATTGTGCAGGGAGAGAGATACAGGGAACACCAGTTGTCCCTTTGGGGTGTTTTTTGTATCACTGAGGTCCACTGAATTGAAGAAAGGATAAATGCTCACCTGAGACAGGAGGTTCTTGGCTTCCTCCTCCAAAAGATTCTGCACCACACAGCTTTGCAAGTATCTTTGTCTCCACAGCCTCCAGGCCTTTTCTATCAGCCGCTGCTGGTCCTGCCAGGAAAAGAGGCAGATTAATTGGGCTCTGGCAGGCAAATTACCTCACTTCCCTCCAGTCTCTTGTTCCAGTTACTTTCCTGAGTCCCTCTTAAAAGACTTTGCACTGGTAACAAACAGAACAGACTAATAAGAGAGCTCTTGCTGAGCTACTCTCTCCAGCATAGTGTGGCTAAGTCCCAGTACCCTGGGGAGAGGACAATGCCCCAGTGTGCCCCAGCACAGCTCCTCAGTGACTATGGATATGCTCACACTATACAAGCATCATCTTGTTACCTGGGCAGGCCAGAGCACATCTCACACAGCTAATGCCCAGGAACTAGGCAGAACATGGGTATGAACAGAAGGGGAAGCCAAATGACAGGTCTTGGTAAACTGTGGATACCAGTGGGGTGTATCAGGAACACAGATGAGGACAAAGATGCTAATAACTGCTGTGAACTCTTTGCACAGTCTACAGACAATCTAGACAAATCCTGTTTCAGCTTCCCATCTGTAAGGGCAAAGCACAACTAAATCTGTGGACATGCCAGTCTGTCAAGCTGACGTTCCAAGAAGAACAATGGAAAAACTAGCCACAGCAGTAAACCAGGATTTTTGCTGCATACTGGTATTTGCTAAACCCCCAGTTCTCATCTCCAGGATGTATGTAAGGCTACAGGCAGAGCAGGCTTGCCCAGTAACACCCATCACTGCCACCCCAGTGGCACTGGACACTCACCAGCACCTGAGCCAGTATCACCACCCTGCTGGCTTCCCTCCACTGATGCAGTTTCCTGTCATGCTGGCACCGGCGCAGTACCACTGTGTGATGCCACCTCTTTAGATATTTCCTCCTGCAGGCAAAAGAAGCAAATAAGCTTTATCAGCCATACAAGGGAGCCCTTCCCTGAGGGTATCAGCAAGAGGAAGCCCAGAGCCCTGCACTCCACTTACCCAAGCCACTTCTTAGCCTGCTCCTCCAAGTTCACCTCTGCTGCGTTCTCCTGGATCCTTGCATGTGCACGAGAGGGTCCTACCACATCAGGTCTCTCCAGCAACCTTTCAGCCCTGTTTTGCCTCCTGTAGATCACCAGCCAGCGCTGAATGGCACTGGGAAAAAGTCCAGTTGGTGCTGAATCTTCTTCTCTGCCTCTTCTGCTTTCTAAGAAACAAAAGAGGAATCACACAGGAGCTAACCTTGGAGCTAGAGAAGGAGACATCAGAGCTGCCATGAGCCCTCAGTCCTTCAACTCCTGAACACAGAAGAAATCAACTGAGTTTGATTGCCATGAGCTCCTACTCCACAGAGGAATCCCGGTCATTAAGCTGGTCAACACCAATCCCCTTTCCCTCAAACTCCCCACGTGGGTCTGTGAAAGGAAGAGAGGAGGGAGAATCTTCTTACTCGTGGGCCAAGAGAGAGACATCTTTCTGCTTTTCCTAACACCTATGAGGGTACTGCGCTGCCGTAAGCACTGGGAAAAGGCAGCTGCTCTGGTCCAGTAATTGCAGGCCTGCAAACAGAAATAACACAGCTGCAGCCAAGAGTAAACACAATGCACACAGCACTCACACAAACCAGAGAGACAGGCTCACAGCTCTGCAGGTAGCTTAATGTGCTAGACCCCAGGCTGGAAACTGCACAGATGAGATCCCAGCAGGACTGACTCGGCCCTTCCAAATCAATGGACCTCTTTGTAGTTTGCTAGCTGTGAGTCTTTTGAAAAAAGCTATAACTCTGGCAGCTCACTCTGCTCTGCAGGGACAGTGATTATGCCATCTTATCTTTGAGCAGAGAGGAAGGAGTGCTCTCATCTCTCTGGTCAAAATGTCCCCTTTCCTTATTGCTGTGCTCCATATGGTTGTTGCAATCAGTGCCAGATTATGGTGATGAAGTTGTGTGCACAGTCTGTGAAGAATTTCACAGCAGGGACTAAGCAGTCACCACAAATCAAACCAGGTTTTTATACAAGCCTTGTCACACTATCTCAGTGCCTCATGACTCACTGAGTTAATAATAACTGTCTCATAGGGACCTTTATCTTCTCATACTTAGGAAGCTTTATCTTCTCTTACTTGTTTGACAGTAGCCACAGATCCCAGGTGCAGGGCTTGCTGTCCTCTTGTAGCCACTCGCCAGCGGTGACAGGCTTTACCTGGAGAGGGCTCCTGCCACTTGTGGTTTCTCTCTCCTGGCACTTGTTCAGCTCTCCAGAGTTTGTCCCTCCACTTAATAAAGCTCACAACCAGGAGACGGTGCTCTCTGACTCTTTTAAAATAAGAGAGGGCTTCATGCTGCCTTAGTTTACATGCAGTGACCTGGGCCCAAGTGACAAGGCACCTGAAAAACAGTTCCAAGCACAGAAAAGAAGCAGATGCCTAAAGTAACAATTCCATGTCAGACCAAATTTCACCTTCTCACCTGCCCTGCAGTATCCCACATAAATGGTCAAAGCAAGCCAAAGAGCATTCAACAAGAAAAAAGCCTGTTCCTATTACTCCTGCAATCAAGATTTATGCATTGACCTCTATGCTATGTGTTTTTCCTCATGTGCCTCATCTTTGGGAGGTGCAAGTTCAGACTCTTCAACTACCTCTGTGCTGAAAACCTGCCCTCATTTTACTTCAAGTTCCCAGCACTGTTACCTCTCACCTGCTCAAAGCCTAAGAGACTGCTTCCCTCTGGCCACTTTAGCATTTCCCCATATTCAAAGGCCTCTGCAAACTGAATCCAATCTTATACTATGCTTTTCCTTTGCCTACAAAACAAATTCTTTTCCTAGGCTGCCTTGTCAGTACACGTACTTGGTCCCCCACACCAAAAAAAAAATAAATTAATTAGCTAGTCTTCAGTCTATCTCTGTGCTACCAGCTGACCAGAAAGATGGTGCTTGATGAAGGCTTTTTCATTTTTCCATTATGGGATGAGAGTAAAACTGTTAAAATCTCCTTCAGCATGGAACCCAGCAGATTCCTGAAGTCTGCTTGCAGCATTTATGACAGCAGCTTGTTGCCAAGATTCAGATTTTGTTTCTTGGCTGTCACAAACTAAGGGCCTGTGTATGTGGGATGTACAACTAGAATCTTTACAAAGACAATTTTATTCCAAAAAATCAACAACTTCAGGAGTTACTATTATCAGCACTGTAAATCTGCAGCCACAATAATCTCTCTGTATCTCACAGGCTGATGCACAGGAGGCCAGTCTTCCTCTGCAAGCAGAGAATGCAATCTGCTTTTAATTCTAGCTTATCCTTTTGATTCCTTGTTCCACTTGGACCTTCATTATGCAAATCACCCCACTGCACCATAGGGCAGAGGTGTGAATATCCTGTGCCTGGCAGGCTTTCTGGAAGATCAAGAGAAGCTGTTCCAGGTTATCCCAGCACAAAAAATGCCCCCATCAAAAGAGACAGAGCTCATCCAAGTGAGAAATTAGAAGCACTCTCATCAAAGGAGACTCAGAAGGAAGATTAAGGGTGGAGACATACTCAACAGGAAGGAGCAACATTAAGGGCTTCTCCTAAATACAATTCTCATGAAGGAGCCACTCAGATAGATCTGCAGAGGAAAATGCAATTGGGTGGGGTAAGTGCAGAGTCTAAACATCATAGCCACCAAAGTTTTACTGGGTTTTTAGTTGCTCTTTCCTCTGCAGGTCTTTGTGTCCTCTCAGTCTGAACCTGCAATTCAAAAGAAAACCTGATAGGGCCAAACCTGCACTTTTCATACCTTAAAATGAACCCTTGGCATAAATAATCTTATTCATCCTTATCCTCCTGAATTATTTTAGAGAAACACTTCAACAATCCTGGTTCACTACAACTGGTCACTTCTCTGCACTTCAGGCAGGCACTGGCCTCATACAACATAAACTATAAACAAAACTGTTTCCAATTAGAAGACCACTGAACACAGTTAAGAGAGAAAAAAAATTAAATTCTTGTGTTTTCAGCATCTGTCAACATAACATGAGACTCAAAGACAGACTACAGCTTTACCTATATTGTAATAACACCAAGATGAGTTGAATATCATGGCTCTCCCTTCATAAGCTTTATACTGCTTTGCTGCAGCAACAAATCAATCTCAATTTTTCACATTAAATTAAAATCAACACACTGTGTCCAGAATCCTAAAAGACTAACTTTGTAAACATCAGATCTCTGTAAGCTCTCTGCCCACTATTCCTTTCAGCAAATACTGAAGTGCAAATAAGGCTTTCAAATTTTAAACTGCACAAATTTGTTTGCATCTCTCCCTCGCTTAGGGAGGGAGAGATGCAAACACCCTGCATAACTAATACCACCCTGCATAACTAAGACTGCATACAAGTTCTGGAAGGAAAAGAATTTTTGAATGGGATAAAAGAGGTGGGGTGTGAGGCTTTAGGTAAGAGACCCCTTAATATAGACATCCTCAGAGAAGTGCTCCTACAGAAGCCCCATTTATATACTTTCAAATCCAAGCTCTGCTCTTAATACACATTTCAAATCCAAGCTCTGCTCTTAATACACATTTCAAATCCAAGCTCTGCTCTTAATACACAGTAGTGGGTACTACTACATAAATTGCTCTTCATGCAGAGCTTCCCTTGGAAATGCTTTGAGAGCAAGAAACAAACCTGTGCAGGAGAAAACGTTCCCAGAATAAAACAGCATATTTCTGCTTCCTTGTTTGGTAATACCATGTCTGCAGGACCAGCCTCTTCTTCTCTTGGCAGCTGTGCCAAGCCCATTGCTGCTGCAGTTCTCCCAGAGCATGCTTCCCTGTGAGAGAGCACATTTTCCTGAGCTCAGCCCAATGACTGTTTCTCCATTGAGTCCAGACAAGAGCAAAGAATACATCTCCTGAAAACACCAAATGGGACCAAACTTGCTAAGATTTCCTGTTCTCTCTTTAGCAGCTATTTCAATTCACCTTGTAGTTTTCTGTCTGCAAGGCAGTCAGACCTTCTTTCAAATTTTTCCTGCAAGAGATCACAGATTACTTCCACTCTTATCTGCAAGGCTGTTTTCCATTAAAAATTGGGAGTTTTTCTTCCCTGGCACAGTACAAGTACTTAGAGCAGATGGAATTCCTTGACAGATCAGGATTGTTAAGCCACCCCAAAAGATACACCCTGTTCCCAACCTGACTGCTTGGTCTGAGGAGACATGTTCAAACTTGGAATGCTGCATGGAAGTCCATTTAACTCCCCAGCTGCTAAAACACACTGCTTGAACACTCTTTTGTGCAGGTAGAAGTGTCAAAGGAGCATCTTCCCTAATATAAAGCATGACAAAACAGTAGGTCCTACTGACAGCCAGAAGAATGCAGTGACACATGCACCTACTAACTCCTGGAGTAGTATGTGCCTTTCCAGAGGAGCAGTGCACAGAATTACAGCCAAAAGTGTGACTTTCTCCATCCCAACTATTCCCAGAGCTTCTCTCTTCTATAGAGACAAGTGATGCAGTGGGATGGGGTAACTCACTTTGCCAGCAGGAATGCCAATGCCACAGAGCATCAGCAGTCATCTGGTGAACATGACACCTGAATCTCCGGTCAACTTCCACTTTCTGGGCCAGTCTCCTTTTCCACAGGCTGAAAGCCATCTGGACACAATGAACTCCATGTTTTAGGGCTGCTGCTGCATTTCGGTTCTTATTTTCCATGACCCAGTGGTGCCAGCTGAGAAAGGCTCTGAGAAGGACAAAGGTTGCTGCACTGACTGTAGCAACAACTCACAGAGATACACACCTTTGTAACAGAAAATTTAACAACAAACATACACACGAGGGAGTTTTGGAAACACATCTGATCTGCTAACATCCGTTCCCCATTAAATGTCAGGGGAAATGATGGACAGGACAAGCTGTTCTGTCCTGGCTGTGCCAAGCCTGTTGTGCTCTTCAGCTTTGGAAACAGTAGAGAGCAAAGCCAGTTCAGTGGATAGGAAGTTACCAGTACTTGTTATCAGCAGAGCTGGGCTTCCTCTAATTTGTGAGGCATTCCATCAAACCAGAAATTACTGTGTTCCTTCATAGTAATTTTGAAGCTGGAAAAATCCCAAAATAATGGGCTGCAAAACTCCCACTGAAGACAAAACAAAATAGCTAGAGGAAGAATTTTTTCCTTTTTTTTTATTAAAGCAAGTGTAAAGCTTTCAAAACAGAGAGCTTTAGGAAAGTTCTGGAAAGCATGATCCCTACCGAGAGAGCCAAATGCGCCTGCAGTGCTGCTGGGCCTTCACGTGACGTCGAGTTCGAGCTGCCCAGGCAATGAAGCACCTCTGCAGGCAGTATTTCTCTGCTTGCTGCCAGCAACTCTTCACCTCCTTGTC
The DNA here is from genome assembly GCA_013400635.1 of Hypocryptadius cinnamomeus. NCBI lineage: Eukaryota > Metazoa > Chordata > Aves > Passeriformes > Zosteropidae > Hypocryptadius > Hypocryptadius cinnamomeus. The sequence continues at coordinate 79,183 of VYZP01048441.1, read as the reverse complement.
AGAACTGCAGCCCTGCAACCCAGAAAGGCAAAAAAGGGCCTCGAACTGCTGTTATATCAATTACTCCACACAGCTCAGCCGTCTCTCCTTGCCACTGGCACTTCTGTGATTGCCCAGCTCTGTCACTAACCCATACACCCCACATGAACACCCAGACATCAGGGTCTAACACAACCTCTTTAAATCCTTGACACCTGCCCTACTTCCACTCAGCTGACAAATGGTAGGGAAGAGTTACCCTGAGAAAAGCCTCAATCTCCCAAATCTTCTGTTTGAGAGAGAACAAAATAGCAGTGAGAGCTTCCATATGCTGATATTGAAACCCAAAGGCTCTTTGCTAAATTTGAATATGCAGAAAACACTTGTATATTTACATTTTACACAACACTTTCTATCCTCACCTCTTCCCATGCAGAGTAACTGGTGAGAGGCTGGGAATTATTATCTGGACTCTGCAGCACTGGAGACTGGAACTGATTTCCCACAAACCAATTTCTTCTGCAAGACAAAAGTGTTGGGTGAGGAAAGAAAGAAAGAAGAAGATAAAGTCTCCTGGAAGGATGGTGGACATGACAGGAGGGATTATCCAGAAGGAAGAAATTCAGCCAGTTCAAACAAGGGATCACTCCTACCAGCATCCCAGAAAACCAGTCTCCAACTCACCCAGATCCCGGGAAGGAGGTCTGCAAGCACAGCTCCCCACCCAGCTCAGCTGGCAGCTCTGTGCACTGGTGGAGTTGAAGGAAAGAACTGTGACATGAGATATGTGTGACATCCTCAGCAGTCAGAAGGGAGGAGAAGCCATGCTGGCTGCTGTCACTAAGACTGCATTCCTGCAGGTATGAAGGGAGGAACATGCTGTGAGGTGAATGTCCTCACAGTGGAAGAACCCAGCTAACAGCTCTGACCACGCCATTTATTCCTTTTTTTATCAAGGATTCAGGCAAATCCAAAATGCATCCAAAGGAATTGCAGGCTAGCCATGACACCTCTGGAGAGCAAACATGTAAGTGATGGGAAAGTTATTTCTATACTTATAATTTCCATACCAAATCCAGAAATACATGTATTTCTATATTGAGAAATGGGGAAATGAGCATATGCACTGTCTCAGTGAGGAAGCTCTTTATATCTCATCCCTTCCACCTTGCAGCCACAAACAGAAGCAACTGTACAAGGGAAACTCACTAGCTCAGCTTCCCACATCTCTAAATGATGAACCAGAAAAGGCACAGAGAGCATTGACTTTACACTTTTATATTTCATTTCAGCTTCAAGACCCCACAGATTCAGCCCTACATTTTAAACACAGTTTGCTGATGACAATACCATGTTGAAGCAGAAATTTTCCCCTGAAAAATCTGAGGTAATTTAATACCTCAGAGCAGTCTAGGTGTAGCAAGACCTTCTCACCTTTTCCAATGAGCTTTGAGAGGTCAGAGTAGCTGGTGCACTGCTGTCAAAGCCAGATGATGTTGAGAGGTCCTCAGAAAACAGCATTGCAAGAGGTTCCTCATAGACAGCTCCATGCAAGTGCTTAGAACTTTGTTCAATTGTCTTCAGCATGAGATACTTCTGGTGCCATAATTTTAGGGTTTTTCTGAGTTTACACTGCTCCAAAGTCTGAGAGAAGGAACTGAGACAGAAGATATTGAGACAGTAAAGTGAAAGAAGAACACCAGAGGGGGTGAGTAGCACAGACATGATGGACAATAGATAGGGTAAAAGGGGATCTAGCAAAAGGTTCAGAAAATCAAGTGGACACTACTAATGGGGGCAGGGCTCCAGGGACTGGCTCTTCTGCACTCACTCAGCCTTGTGATGCTCACACAGCCTTGTTTTCCACAGCAGATATACTCTCTGTAGCTTCAGTTTTTGGCAAAAGTCATCAAAAGAATAGACTGTTTTCTCCAGAAACTGTCTCTCTCCAGTCCATGATGTCTGACCTTCAGGCCTCTTTGTCACAGTCTTGTCAGCTACTGAGCTCATAACTGCTCCTTAACCAGTTGCATAAAGGAACAAGAGATTGTCTCAAGGCATTCCAACTCAGCCCAGCCCAACCCTCAAATTGCTTCTTTTCAGCAAGGTTTAAGAGTTTATGTTTGGTTTATGATGCAGAGCGACAAACCTCCCTGTAGCTTCATTGACACACCCAGAACCAGTCCTCTGCCCATTCTGGTTTGCTCATACCCTGTATCATCTGAGCCCCTGTTTTCAGGCTGTTTTCAGTGTACAAGAAGAGGAAGGAGCCTAAGCACCTCTAAAGCTTAGATTCTGCATAGACCCCAAACTGCTCACCATAATGCTGCCTCCATCGTAGGAGGAAGAGGTTCACCACTGCCTGCTTATCACCTCCTCTGACTTGCAGCATCTTAACCCACTGCTGGAAGTGCTTCCTCAGTGATACTGCTCTGAGATGGGCCAGGTTGCACCTGTCAAGTGCCTTCTGCTTAACAGTCTCCTTCCATGTACTGAAGCACCTGAGAATACCAAAGGAAAATGTTGAAAAACACTTATACAAGCTTATGTGTCTTCCTGAGACTAAGTTTAATTCAGGAAAGACAGACACAAGCTGTCCCCTGAGCTTCTACTTGTTTATTTCAGTAAAAAGCCACTGTCATGCTTAGAGCACAGCAGCACAGTGGCTGCTCTTGGGTTTGGTCTTTCAGAATATCAAAAGTCAGGACAAAAAAGTTTTGGCAGTGCACAGGAGGCAAGTCATAACATCTCTGGCCACAGCAGGTCCTTTTTATGCTTTTACCCCTACCTTCATCTTTATTAACTCCTAAAACAAAAGGATAGATGGCTTTAAGATGGAAGAATTATTACTGTCTGGGTTGGCTCTGTTATTCCATGGACTTTCACAGAGAACAGATTTTTCACATGAAAACCAGATCTCATCAACTCACCGGGAGACCAAGTTTCTTTGAATTTGAGTTGTCAGTGTTAGAATCTTTTTCATTTCCAAGCTTTGGGAATGCCACATCCAGAAAATGTTTCGTAGCTTCTTCTTTTCCAGCAGAGCACGGGCTTCCAAAAGCCTGGCTTCCTCTTTGCTCAGCAGCTCCTTCTGCAGGCGCCACAGTCTGAAAGCTGCTGTGTAGCAGAGCAGGAAGAGATTGACAGGAAGAGAAATAGCAGAAGAACTTCAGACAACTTCATGTCACACAGTAAACATTCCCTGGCTTAAATCCAAGCTGCTAGAGGAAGGACACTTAAGGAAGGCAGCTCACATTGCTGGAGCAACACATGCAGCAGCTGAATTCATACAAGGAATGAGGCAAAACTTGTATGACATAGTGAATGGCCATCCTCCACCATCACACATACTGGTCCAGCTACTTGCAGGATCACATTCTGAAAGAGCTCAAAGCAACAACTAGACACAAACCACAAAAGCTGGTGAAGCAGTGAATACCTCCAAGGCTATGGAATGTGTGCTTACCAGCCAGCCGTCTCATGTCTCTGATTGCTTCAACTCTCCAGCAGAACTCATCTCCTCTCTGCGTATGACGAAGCTGTGTCCACAGTTCTCCCTCCATCCTGAAAGAGCCACAAAAATGCCTCAACATCCAGCTGTCCAAGGAGGCACTCACAGAACAGAATCCAGGGCTTTCCTCTCTCTTTTTGTCTCAACTTGTTCTTCTGCCTTCAGAATTAGAAGCCTCAACAAAAGGCTTTTCTTTTGACTCCTCTACTGCCAAACTACTGCTAGAGACTGTAGTATTGCCTCACTCCAACCTCATTAACCCTGTATCACATATGCAGGTGATAGCTGAAGCAAAGAATTAGTAGAGAAGTATTTCTGTCAGACACTCAGACTGCAAACACTGGTGCACAGAAGCTCTGAAATAGGACTGTTTAGTTCTTAACATTAAACTGCTAATTCTTGCAGTGTTTATCCACAGCAATACATCCAAGGACATGGAAACAAGTCTGCCATCATTTGAGAAAAAAATTTCCCTGTGTTTGTAACCCTCCCTTTGTCCAAGATAATAGAAAGAGAATACTCTCTGCTTACCTATGAGCCTGCTCCACTTCCTTTGAGTATCCTGTTGCAAGCTGATGCTGAACTGAGGTTGTCATAGTGGCTAATCTTCCTACTCCAAAAATCCCTGCTGATGAACTTTGGGTATAGGAGTAAGGCTCAGGCTGCAGAGCTTCCTTCTTGCTCTGTTTTGCCATAGCTTCCTTCCACTGAAGAAGAAACCACATGATTAGAACAAACTGCAGACAGAGTATTGGTACCAGTGTCTACATCATAGAATTTCACACAGGGTACCCCTTCCTCCTTCCTATCCAAACAGGATTTGTGCCTTCTCTGACTGCACAGCAGAAAGTTCATGGCACCACTGTCCCTTGCCAGTGCTCACCCTCTGGAAGCTGGCAGCTAGCAGAGCTGAAGCATATCTCTGCTGGGCCACCTCCAATTGAGTCCTCCTTTGGTGCACACTCCACCACAGAGCACCAAAGCCCTTCTGAAGCAGCTGGTGTCTGTAAAGCTGCGTGGCTGCCCTCTTCCAAAGGATATGTCTCCTCCAAGCTTGGAAACACCTTGTTAGGATTTGTTTGTCACACAAGTGCCAGAAACTTAAAAATGAAAAACAGAGGTGAGTTCCTGTTAACAGAAAGGAAAGTTAAACCAGCCAGGAGGTGGCAATCAGAGTTCAGCCATCAAGTTGTAAAGAGGTTATTTCAAATCATTCTCTCTAAAGAATGGAAAACATGTAATCTCACACCAAATTAAGGAATCACTGTTGCTAAACGGGTAGCAACCTCATTCATGTCTTATCCACAAATTTGAATTCCATCTCATGGCTAAGTCTAGCTCTTGATCCTCTCTAACTGTGCAGTGAGCACATCGGAATTTGCTGCATTGAAGAGTAGCACTGATGATACCAACACTTCTTCACTTCTAGCAACAACCAAGGCTGAATTTAGAAAATAGCATTGAAAAGATACAGAAATTATATTTCAGGTCATGCTCCATTCTAAATGACAACCCTTTGAAAAGAAGTGGGTGCAGCCCTTCAGCCAACCACAGCAGATTAATGTAGGCTAAGTCCTAAATCCAAATGTTCCTAGGGACATGGCTCCTTAGCCACTTCCCAGAAGTGCTCCTCACTTAACTACCAGCACTCATAATTAAACAGAGTCTTTTTACCTTTGCTCATTCACCTTCAATGACCAGAAGCTGTTCTCTGAGATCTGCAAACAGACAAGAGACAGTAATTCACAATTATTCACACTGCTCCACTCTATTGAAGAATTTGTCTTTGTGGCACACATAATTTTGGATGGAGACCAGAGCAGGACTGCCTCAAGATCATGTATTATGTGGGATGCCTTGGACACTGCTCCCACACCATTGCTCTGTGAATATTCTTATATACTTCAGACATAAAAAGGCACAAAAAGCCTGAAATCACAGGGCCCTGCAACAATGTGCAGAGTAAAATTCAGTTTAATGCTTTCCCTCAGCATGCAGATCAGAGAATATAAACAGGTGTTTACATTCCCAAAACAACCAAGTTGACAAGCTGGTCTTTAGGAAGAAACATGTGAGATGCAAAGATGCATACACTGGGATGAAGAAGGACTGTAAGAGATGAGATTCTGGCTGTTCAGTGACAAGAAAAAACTATAGGACAAGCATCCCCATCACTTGTACCTCAACTCTGCACCTCTAGCAAGTGGCAGAAACAAGCACAAGTAATACCTGTGAACAGAGATGCTTTACAGTGACCACACCCTCACCTCTCTGGGCACAGTTTTCTGTGTCTGGTTCCCTTCTTCACAGCACCATGGTTCTTTGGCACTCCTTTCTACAGAACATTCTTCAGACGGCTCAAGATTGCCATCAGCTTCCAAATTCCACCCGCTGTTTTGGTAGGAATATTTGTTTCTCCTTCCTTCTCTGCTCATGTTCATACAATCTACATCAGAATGTTCATGAAAGCCTTCTTCAACCGCTGTACCCAAAGGATTGGACTGGCTGCTGCCCACTGCAGCCGTTCTTCTGGCTGCTCGTGATCTGGAGCGACATACCTCTTCTGGCTCTTTGCTGCACTTAACATGAGAGTTGTTGACTTCTACAGATTTAACACTAAGCTGCTGGCCTGGTCTAAACTCTTTATCTCCAGGATGAGAAGCGATGCTCTCACACACTTCTGTAGGAGTCCCACACATGGCTACACCAACATTCCTCTGAGCACTCCCCAAATCTGTCTCCAGTAACACCTGCAGACCCTTTGGATCCAGACTGGCTGAAAGGTCTTTCTTCCAAGACTCAACACATGGAGACCCCCCATTAGATGTCTGTTGTCCTTTAACAACCTTTCCAGGAGAATGACTTTTTCTGTCATGAACACAAAGACTACCAGTTTCCAGAGATGGCTTTACCAGGCACTGGCATCTGAAGAAGGGTGAGCAATTGAAGGAGGAATCTGCTTCTGTACCCACTAGCCTGCCAGAGCCCACTCCAGAAGCAAGGCTTTGTGGTTGGATGCCACCTGAAATTTTGGTTCTCCATGTGTTAGAGCCAATGTATCCGTATCTGTAAGAGCCAGAGAGAGGCTCAGCAGGACTGAAGTCTCTTGTCATTGCACTAAGGCTCCAGTCTTTAGCAAATGGGACACTCCATTTCAATCTTGCCTGAGCAGCACTGGCTTTTACTGCAGCTAGCTGTTCTCCCATGGTCAGGGTACTGGCACCTAAATGATCAGGAGCAAAGCATGAATGGCCAATGACCGGAGAAGACTCAGACTGCAGAGGGAGGGAACCCCGAATCCCCATCAAAGCACTTTCTGCCTTAAGCCTCTGGACTGAACAGTACAAGCTAGCAGAAATCTATGAGGATTGCAAAAGAGACTGAAAAGACTCCAGATTAGATGGATCAAGATTCCCCAGGGTCAGGGCAGAACTGTGACAAGTGTCCAAACTTTCACTTGAGCTCCTTAAAGAAGGACCCACCACTAACTGATGCCTAAGAGGGGAATCTGCAGCATGAGATGACAAACATGCATTGACCACTAAAAGGTTCACAGGATTCATACAAGAAGCAGCAGAAGGCTGATGCTGTTGGCTTTCCACCGGACAGTCATAATTCTTGTTCCTTCTTCCTGAACAGTGATGGTGAACAGTGGGTATGGAGCAGCTACCAGCTGCCTTTGCTTCCTGATGGTGTTGTTGAGGAAAGTCAGTACTCTCACTCCTTCTCCCTTCCAAAACACAAGCCTCAAGGTGAAAGTGCCTCTGGAGGAGATACACAGCAGGGAGGACTGACAAAGCAAGATGGGGACTCTATGAACTACACACTTAGAGCTGTGCTGCTGCAGCCTAGAGCACAGATTATTCTGCTGCAGCAAGCACGAACTGGAGAACTGGCTGGCAGTGTCCAGAAATGGCTGAGAAGGGCAGGAGAGATTAGTCTGTCTTCAGACTGGGATCTCTTCCCATCTGACAGAGGTGTGGTACACAGCTAGCCCTGTGCTGCTGTGTCTGGGCTTACACCAAATGCTGCAGCCTCAGGCCAGGGATGAGAAATGTCTACTCGACTTCTAGTGCCCAAATACAGATTGAAATTCACGTTCTTCTGAATGTTTCTTTGCTCTGAAGAAAAACAAGAAGAAATATAAGCAAAGGACTGTGAGTATTTCCTATCTCATCCTGCCTAGTTTGCCAAAGCCTTTGGATACTTTCCTTGTGAATTTCTTGTCTCTGATCCACCAGCCTCAGTCCTGAAAGTTTTATGGACACCACTCTCTTCCTGTTTTTCAGCAGACAATTGTATCTGGCAGAGCAGGAATGAATGAAAAGGACAGATTCAGTTCTCCACAAAAAACCTGGAAAACAAAGACTTCCAGCATTATACACCAGCAGCCTCAGAAGGAGTCTGTTGCTAGCAAGGCTGAATTATCCCAAGTTCAAGGCGACACAGACTTATTTCTTTTTGTCTGCACTAAAGGATGAAACCATGATTACATATCCAAAAAAGCCACACTGTCCCCTAGTCTGGAAGACTTACAGCATACCTGGGAGACCTACTTTGCAGTCTAGCCACTAAGTCTGATGATTATACATATAACACTCATGCTGAAAATGGATTCTTAAGTTGCTGCTAACAGGCAAGTGCAATTTGAGAGGACTGTGGTTCCATTCCCTCAGATTTTAAAAGCAAGTTGTCAATCACTGTCATTCTAACCACCATTCTTTTCCACCTCTCTTTTAAAAAATGAAAATGGTATTGTATAAAGACACACACATCTCTATCATCTTAAAGCCCCCTAGTCAATCTGAGAAGAGACAGCAACGAAATCAATGCCCATTGTCTTTTTCAAACACACTCTAATCCCAGGAAGCCTCCTGCCAAATTGCACTGTTTCTAAGCTGTGTTTATCTCATTCTCTTCTAAAAGAACATTTGAGGCTCAGTTGTCCCTGTTTGTAACAGCTCATTTTTCCCTCGCACATGCAAACTCCTCCAGTAATCACCACAATCTGGGGAGCAAACACAGTTTCTAAAGCAGCAGGAGACAGTCAGGCGGTGCTGCAATTATCCCTGGGAACTGCTGTTACTGCCTTTCATGTATCACCCAGGGTGCCATGAACGGAAAGATCCCATTATTTCTTCCAGACCAGTTGAAGTTGGCAACTACAGAGTGAACAGACAAAGCACAGCTGCCTTCCTTAGGGAGCCTATCACTGCATGAAGTATAACCACAAAATGCAGTGGACTGGTGTTCCATGGAAGCACTCCTTGCATCCCAGAAACATCCAATCAACAAGCAGTGTATCACAAAAGGGTGTTACAAAGGATTTAAATCGCAAAAGGACATAAACCCACCACGTTTTTCAGTGTTATTTTGCTCTGTGAACACCCAAAACCTGGCTCTGGACTACCTTATGCTTAAGAATCTGGACATAATCTATTTTCTTGATAATCATCTATTTTCTTGATAACTTGTGATTTTTTTAGCTTTCCATTTCAATTCTTTGAGCTAGGTACCAGGTTCTCAACACATCACCATGGTTATTTCAGGTGGTGTCCTTCACCTCACTCATTCCTAATTTCAGTCTCATTGAGATCTGGAAGAAATAGTATCCTTTCAAAATCACGTTTTTCTGCCTTCTGAAACTGCTACTCAGATCTTTAACATAACTTTTAAGCAGTAAACTGCAAAATCCATGACCAATGTGCTTTATATTAGTTTTTATGATTCCAACTAAAACATTTAATGTATGCTTACTATATACACATTTTGCAGCAACACACTAACACGTTAAAACCTGAAACAAATTCAATTAAGCAAATAAAAATTAAGATGATCAAGTTGTTATATAGTTGTTATTTCTGTTGGTATAAGCAAAAGGAAATAAATAACACAGTTAATGAAAAGTAAATCAAGCTCTTTCAAGCAAATGCCATTTCAGCAATACGGTAACAACGCCAGACCCATAATAAACACATTGGTGCTGCACACACAGTGCTTATTTCCCGATCCCTGCAGATCAAGACTGATCCATTTCATATTCCAAGTAGGGGCCAGTGATTACTCTGAGATCACACTTCAGCTGCCTTAGAAAGCAGGTTTTTCCCAGACACTGCTCAGCGTCACAAACCAAACCAACCATCACTGCCGTCGCACGATGCCTGTGAGACCAACAAGCACACACAGGTGGTCTTCCCTCCCCAGTGCTGCCCTCCAAGCACCCGCCGGTGTCCCAGGATGCAGTAGTGGGAGTGAGAAACTCCTCACCCACGGCCCAGGCTCCACTTACCCACTCCGAGAGGCAGCGGCTGCACTGCTGGGCCCCGGGGACTGACCACACGCGTCTGAGCCGGCCCTTCCTTCGCGGCGACAGCCACCCCCGGCCCCTCAGCGCCCGCGCCCGCTCCAGCTGGGGCTCCATAAGCAGCTTATCCCCCCGATTAGGTCGGCGACCGGGGCTACAGATGGCCAGGGAAAGCCGCTCTGGGCCACGGCTAATTAAAGCCGGGGCCCGGCCGGGGAGAGGGGGGTTCATGCCGGGCGGGGGCCGTGCCTGTCCCGGGCAGTGCCTCAGGACAGCCGCCACGTCTTCCTCTCCTCCCCAGCCGCAACCCGAACCCGCCGGCGCTGAGGGAGGCACCTGCCCTGGGCGGGCTAGGCTTAATCCTAGGGAGCTGCCTGCTCACCGCCAAAACGCCGGGCACAGCAGGACCCGAGGATTTAAAAAAACAAAGTAAAACCAGCCGAATGGAGCATCGCACCATGTCTGGGTGAGGGATCTCGCTGAGACCCCACGAGAGGCCCACCCAAGGCCATGCTCTGGCACAGCAGCTCCGTGAATCCCCTCACGCCCTCCTGAACCAGATACAAACACTCTCTTCCTCCTCAGCCAGGAGAGGGGTCTGTTATTATCATCACCTCTGATTTACTGCCCAAAATAGGTATCCTTGAGGCACTGTAAGATCAGTGTTACTCGTGCCTTGCTCTGCTTCTTGGAGCTCCCAAGTGTATCAAATTTTCCACAGAAAAATGCATGGCAGGTCAGCTAGATGGGTATTTCCAATGTGTAACATCTGGGAAGGCCTCCCTCGATATAACTGACTGTGCCAACACCCAAACCCCACAGCATTAAAAGCAGCGATTTTTACTTTGGTCCATGGATCTAGGTCAAAAAAAAACCCTGAGCATTTAAATGTCTTACTCAGGGCTCTGTGCTGTCACTGTACAGTTCTAAAGAGATGAAAAAACCCATTCACATAAAAGCTCTGGAACTCCACAAGCCCCAGCAGTTTCTGTCTACTTTTTCCTTCTTTGCCATCTAAACCCATGAACAGACCAATTCCCAGTCTGGTGCCCTATTATACGTAAAGCCTGTAAAAAGAATGTACAACACTTCTATGGCATTTACCATGTGCTTGGTTCAGGTACACCAAGAGCTCAATGTAGTGCTTGTGCAGCAGAGTAGAGGAAGCATCTGCTTACATTTGAAGTGATCAAAGTTGGGAGAAAATTGCTTGGTTTTAAAAATACAAATGGCATGTTTCTGGAGGTTAGAGCAAAGTCAACAAGGGTCTTGGTTACTGAAGAATCAACACAGCAGAAGGTCTTGTCAGGAGAAATGCAGTTGTAAAATAATAGATATAAACTTTGACAATGAACTTGCTTCGGAAAAATACCTATCTTCCTAGCACTAGAATTCTGACAAAGCTAACATACTCATCTTCTTCTGTAAATGAATCCTGTTGAAATTTGGTTGTTTGTGTGCCTCTGGGGTTTTGTTAGTTTGGTTTTCTTTTTTTAGAACTTGCCTGAAAGCACAGCAGGACAGATTTATCGTGCATAACAATAGAGTCTATAGTTTGTCACACCCAATGGAACTCACATCTACAGTGTAAATAAATCCATCTTTCCTGAATCCCCATTTTACTAGCCCATCTTCCTGCCCATACAATTATATGCAGTATCTTCTACTTCTCAGAGTAAAGCTCAGGCTAAAAGCCATCAGAGCCCTGTACACCTTCCCCCATAATGCCCTCCCAGATTGCCTGGCTACAGTCCCAAGCCCTCAGGAAAAGCTACATTTTCAAATGAGACATAAATGACCAGTGTAACTTTTTCTAACACAGAAAAACTGTGTTCATTTTATAGTTTTCTTAGAAAAATTCAACATTTCAATTCTGTTAAGACAAGCAGCTGAAGACAAAAGGATATTTCAAGGCACAAAGGATCTGTAATCTACATTCAACAGTCATTTTAAGTATCCTGAAGGACATTCAACTTGCATAAAAGCATCAGTTAATAAAACCCAATACCAGATACTGGGAGCACAAGAAGTTAAATAATGCCATCAAAAACAGCTCTTGGGAACTCCCAGATGTTTCCTGGAAATATATCTCATAAAATCAGGCTACACTGTATTGTTTTAGGGCAGTCCATAACCCTTTTAAACATTGCTTGTCCAGGAGTGCTCTGAGTGGTTCTCTTATAAAGAAGAGGAAGCACAATGGAAAACTGGAAGACTGCAGAAGGTGCATCCAGTCACATGTACAGAGGAGGGCTTTAGGGGGAGGGAAGAAGGGAGAGTACTGGGATTACACAGTGCTTAACATGACACTCCAAGATCTTCTGGACTTACTGCAGAACCCATCCGCCTGACCTTTAGGCAGGCAAAAGAAATACCAGATCGTCTCTTATTTTCCCAGTAGCAGGGGAAAATCTTCAATGGGAAGAGTGGAAGGCTTGGCTGGGCAAGGGCAGTGTCTGTCCTGGGCTGCAGGGTGCCTCAGTATGGTGGCTGGGCTGCCTTGCTTGAGGAAGGCCACTGTGGAGGCGCGTCTGGCTGATCAATGGGCTCGTAGCTGCTCTGGTCCTGGCCTGCACTGGTGACACCTGAAAGGAGATGGAAGAGAAAAAGCTTGGCACAAAGGCAAAAGCACAAGAACTGAATGCTCTAGAAGAAACTAACAGCTCAGGAGCACACCTTTTACCAGCTCCCAGCACCTGTGGTCTGTGATCCTGACTAAACAGGCAGGAGGTAAGAAAAGTCATCCTTCCAACATGCCTGTTCTTTCCTTGACAACTGCTCTCTTAGTAGCCACATGGCTGTGTGGAAAGCAAGACCCACAATACCCCACAGCAGCACAACAGGTTCCTGTAACAGTGTATTTCAGCAAGGTAAACTGTATGAGAACTCACAGAAAAATGGACAGAGCCAGAAGCTGCAGGAACTGTGGCTAGCTGACAGTAAAGATTTAAAGGAATGATACATCCCTGAACCACTCTTCCCAACAATGCAGCTCTGCCTCAAGTGTGGTACCAAATTTGAGTCCAACGGTGCTCCTAACTGCACCATGAACAATTTGTCTGTGCAAAATCATGTCACTGTCCAGGGGATGAGCAGGGAAAGAGGAGGCAGAGAAATGCATGGACAGCTCTTTATCTAGGGGCCAGGCATTTGCCATGGGGAGAAAGCAACCCGAATCACAGATAGCCACCAGACTATGAGTGATTTGTTCTAAGCAGCAAGGAGGGACTTAGTGTAGAAGGAAAACAAGACAGAAAAGGCCAGGAAAATTTCAACACTGCTGGGTTCAAAAGAAAATGCCAGCTAGCAGGAAAATAAGAGGAAATTTGTCAAGCACATTCATCACAAAGCAACACACAGGACTGAAAATCTTGTAAGAAAGACAGTTCAGGAGAGGATATGAAACTACAAAGTGTCTTAATTCCCACCTGTGCCTGAGAGGAGACTCTCAGTTTGGGATAGTGTGGTTGAAAAGAAGTGCTGCCAAATTCCAAGCAAAGAGATGAACTCCTCAATGATACCAATACTTTCTATACACATATTGAATCCCAGTGACAAGCACAGTGAGCAGCTAATAAAAACTGACACAAAAAAGGCACTGCAGGTGACTCACATGCCTCCTGACCCAGGAGGCATAAGACATATCCATCTGGATTTTCGCAAGTAGCTGGCAGAGATGACATCCACACTCCACTAGCAGAGAGGTGCAAATACCACACAGTGCCCTGAGCCATGGTTTCTTTCCATGGCTTCTCCTCCCCTGCAGGTTTCCACCTCTTTTCACAGGAGTGTGATCTTTGCTACCACCAAAGCAGAATAAGAGACAGCTTCCAGACACTGTAATGCAGGTACACCATCTTTTGTCCTGCACAGCCTTCTTAGGATGACAAACAGAACTGTGACAGGCTGCAGGTTTTGTCAGCATGAATTCAAACAACAATCCCTGGCAAACAATCAATCCCTGGCATCTGCCCAAGCATGAAATAGTACCAGGAATGCTTGGCAAAGCTGACCAAGACCCAGAACATCTAGCCACAGCCCATCCTCTCTGGCAAATCTTCCACATTATCGTTTTCAAATACAACCAGGGGAAAAATTAAATGTCTCCAAGCTAACTCCCATCAGGTAAACATTAGTCCCATTTTCCATGTGAGGAACAAAGTCCAAAGCAATCAAGGTAAATAGGACATGTGAGGTCCACATGGAGTTAGAAATCCAGCTTTATTTCCTTCTAGTTCATAATCCAGCCAGAGGAAATACTGCCTCTACTTTCCCCCAGAAGGAAAAAAATGGGTTAACGAAGAAAAGACACCCAAAAGTTTCCAACAAACGCACACAAATGCAGGAGGAGGAAGAGAGGAAAAGCCTCTCAACATCATTGTGGGCAAAATGGTGTTGAGATGTCAAAATGTCAAAAACTTCAGTTCAGCAAGGGGAGAGAGGAAGAATATAAATTTAAGGCCTGAGACACACCAGAACGACAAAATGGGATAACAAACATGAGCAAGCAGACAAGCACCCTGTCTGCCTGGACTGGAGGGCAGAATCCAGTTGCACAGAGCTCAGGCTGAAGGGTCCAAAGTGCAAGGCAGTCCTGAGGAGGTGGCCCACACTGACAAGGAAGCAGAAAAAGCATCGTACCTATGTTAAAGGTGTACTCTCCTCCACGCTCCCGATACATCCGATACACCAAATAGCAGGACACGGGTTTGAGGAGGAGACTGAAGATGGCCATGCCGATACTGAAACGCTTCGCATCACTGAGGAACTCGTGGGAAGGGTAGAAGATGGAGATGTGAATGATGTCTGTGAGGACTGTGAGCAGCAGGCCAGTCAAGAACTGGAATCAAGGACAGAGAATGGGACATGAACAGAACAAGGGTTTAACCACACAGTAACAGTCAGCATCTGTTTCCTGCGAGAGCTATGTTGCACAATCATCCTTCACCCCAGTATCACACAGCACTCTTGGTACTGCCCCAGGCAGACAGATACTCCTAGATGAATGATCTTGTATTTCATGCTTTTTCCTGTCAGATATCTTCTCATAATATATTCTAGAATTGTTTCATTTTGTTTGCCAATCTATTCAATGTTCAGAAGAGGGTTTTACAAAGCCCCTCCAACTGAAGCATATTAAACACTTATCTTTATTTTTATTATTATGAGTCCTCATCTGGCATGGCAAGTCACAACAGCAGGTTGTGAAAAAAAGGAAGACTCAAGTATGTCTCATCTCTGAGAAGAAAAATAATTGACAGTGAATGCTTCTCACCATGGTTTACAGAGTTCATAGATTTATATGCTCTCTTAAAAAAAAACAAACCCACCCAAACGGGGAACTTCTGTATTGGGAACAGCTGAAAATCATCACTAGCTCAAAGACTCTGCCCTCCACCCTCTTCCTGAGCAGCCTGGGGGAGACCAGCACTCTTACACTCACCATCGTTATGGCATCAAGGGAATCTCTCTGCACAATGGCCCAGATCCCCACTGCAAGGACACTGAAATTTCCCCAGGCATAGGAGAGTGGCAACATGTGATTCATGCATCCCCTGCCAAATGAGACAAAAAAATCCAGCTCACATTCACAATAAGTCTGCAACAGTTTGGTTTCATCCCTGTTCCCATACAAACACCTCACTCTTAGATTTAGGATGTTCTTGCACACAGGCACAAACAGGGAGTGCTGATTCCCAGGGAACATCCCATTCCTAGTTTGAAGGAATACCCTCTTCTCCCCCAGGCCAGATTCTAATCACTCACCACACTGTGAGCAGCCAATGTACCAGAATGATAGCCTATGAAAAAAAACAAACAAACAAACAGGAAGACAGGTTAGCATGTGGGGAGAACTCTGGGAGGATCAATGTGAAATGGCACCATCTTGTTCCCAAGGGATGGGTGGAAGAGTGGCTTGGACCCATGAACCAGTGCAGAAAGATGATGAAGCAATTGGGACAGTGAAGACAAAGCTATTTTTCTCCACATCTGTTGCTGAGTATGTCCTGTGGTGCTACACTGTAGTCATTCACTCTTCTTGTCATCTCTGTCAACATCTGATTCAGAGACCACTTAGCCTTTTCTAAATGGGTCATTAATTTTGGAACTCCAGAAGAGATTGCACAGAAAGCCAGGCAATCTGATTAACGCTGTGCTAGCACAGTTTATACATGAGCAATCTGGCATCCCATCACCAAAAAGCCCATGGATAGCCATGCCTACAGCTCCCAGAATTTCCCTCCAGTCCTCAGCAAATCCTTCTTTTACCTCCTTCCAGTCTGTTCAGAGCAGTGGTCCAATCTCAGTGCATTATTAAAAGACCTGAAGGCTTCTTCCAGGACTCTGTGAACCTGATCCCACCAGAGCACACAGCTCTTTTCACTCCCAGTGAAGCCACTAGGTCCTTAATGATTCTGGTCCTTGTGCTTAATGGAACAAATCCAAGAAAGGATCATACTTTAATATGTGATACAAGGATTCTCTTCACCACCACTTGCCATTTTTGTAACCAAGGAAACATACCCTACATGTTTATTCAGAGAGCATATGGGAACAACAATATATCACTTCAGGCTTTTTCTACATCTATAGCCTGCTGGTCACTCCAACAAAGGGAAATCACTCATATTTGCTTCTAAACATTTGTGAAAGCAAGAATATGGAAGACAGGCTCTATTAACAGCCTCACTAAAGAAAGGCTGGAGCCTGGACATATCAGAGGATCCATGGGATACAGATGCACTTTTATTTTTTCCTAGCCATGAGAAAGGCTTCAAATTGGCATTTCTGCTGACCTTGGTCTTAAAAAAACCAGACCCACATTACCAAAACCCCTCTGAAGAACACTCCCCCCTGCCCCTCAAAAGGAAAAAAAGAAAACTGGGAAATGAGTACACAGCAAAAGCCTAAGTTACTCAGTGAACATAGGAAAGCTGTATGCAGATGGGAGCATTAAGACACACCAAAAAAAATAAGATCTACTGACACCCTGCTAGATTCCTTGACTTAAAGCATCTCTCTTATGCTCTAACTTAAAACTAGTTGCTGGAGAAGAGAGTGAAGCTGTGACATAAGTGAAGCACAATCAGGAAAGCACAGGGGTGGCCCAGCTTCTGTGGCTCACACTGCTCTGCCAGGACACCACAATGCAAATGACTTCCTGCTCTTCCTTCACTGCAGTGCCCCATCACAGCTGCTGAGCACTCACTAGACTTTGCTGTAACTTCCAACACTGCTTAGACAGATTTTTACTAATTAATTTTTTTAATTGTTCATGAACGCTTACAAAATGCTTCACCACCCCTCATGCTTCCCCTTCTCCCAAACTGTACCACAGACACGCTGGAAAAACTGCTAATCAGTAAAATACAAAATGTTCCTGGATAAGAATGGAGACATGCAAATAGCGTTTACTCAAGAGACTATCACAAAATCAGGAAAATTCTTAATTAGGTAGTATTTAATTGCATGTTACATACCCACAAGACCCCTCAAGGCTCACCAGTTAACATAATTAGGCAGGGTGGGTTTTTTTTTAAAGCTGTCTAGATCAATACTGCAGTTACTAAATTACAAAGTATGTTTAGTTATCAGCATAAAGTCAGGTAAACTAGGGCTGATACTATGAATGACTGCTGAAATAAAACCAAGATATTCCCTTTTTAGTTATTAGTCCAATTTACCTGACAGTTCTTCAGCGCCCTATGGAATTGGCTGGTGGTGTTGGTATGCTTTAACATAGAAAATATAGTGTTAATGAAAAACTACAAGTTACTATGTGAGATTAGTTAATTTGCAGGCAGTCTCCTGATAAGACAGAAGAAGAATTTAAAATTATTTCCATCTATCCAAGGACTTAAGTCTGTAGCTAAGACAGACATACATTTCTTCTTTTGAGAAAATAACTCTAAAGTTATTGATGAACTAGTGGTGAGAGCAGAAAATAAGAAAGGTGGGTCCTTTATTTCCATCTCTTCTGGGAAAAAGGATGGCTATGTAATTAAAAGCACCCCATTGGAAACTGGGGAGAGCTAAGGAGAATTCCTACCTCGTTTGCAAATCCCAGCATGCGATGGAACTAATTGCCAAGCATAAAAAGAGCCTAGGTCTGCCAGGGTCTCATTAGATGGGAAACTCTTTGGAATAGGAACTCCTTTAAACATGCTTCAGCACAGAGCTTAGCACAAGATTGAATTTTGAGCAAGTTAAAAATGAAACAGTTCCAAATTACAATTATTTTCTTGTTGTATCTAAATTTCTATTTTCGAGTGAGCTCATCTACTCTATGAGTGACATTCACCTGAGAACACACAAAACCAAAATATGAATCTGAGTGGCCACCTGTGAGGACGCTCCTCATTATTATAACAGAGTAATAATAATGAGAGTGCTTAAGCAGTGGGACAGGCTATCCAATGGGGCTGACATGTCTCTGTTCTTATTTTAAAACTCAGCTGATTTTTGAGTTGAGCTATTTGATCTAACTTTGCAGTTTGCCTTGCTTTGAGTAGGAGGTTTAATCACATGGCATACAGACATCTCTATTATTCCTTGATTCTGTGACTTAGCATTTAAAAATGCCTAAGCACAAAATGTGTGTTTCCAGGCACATGAATTGTAGGGCATTGTCCAGGCTTGATCAAAGTCAAACGTTGTATTTCGAGGCTCTGCATGATTATTTCAATAATCATAGGTGTCAAGCTGTCATGGCAAAGGTACGGCTGTGCTGCTTCCCCCATGTTTTGCTGAGCATGGCTGTTAGAACCCAGCCAGCAGATCCTGTTCAATGAGCATGTTCCCCACCCACTCCAGGGCAAAGCCTGCTACCTTAATTTTACAGCTCTGCAAGTAGCTTAAAGAGCCACCCCAAGGCCAAGATACTGCTACATTCTGGCACAAACACAGCTCAGTCATGCAGCTTTCTTGGAACTACTTCTATCACAAGGCTCATCTTTATAATCTCACAGAACCAGTAAGCAGATCATGCCAATGAATAGCAGCAGTGTGTGTCATTTCCAGGCCCCTTCTGAGTAAGAATCTTCCCCACCTTTGTGGTATTCTACAGGGAATCAGGCCCTAACTCAGGAACAGAATGAAATGTAGGTACAACTATTAACTCCTGATTCCTGTCTTTGCAGCTCAGAGCAGAAGTGGCAGACTTGACAGCAAGGAATTTCTTAATGCTGAAAACAGTTTGCCCAGGACAAATCTAGCAAAAGACTGGGGAATGGTTGTCTGAATCAAGAGAAGAAAGGCAACATTTTAGTTTTGTTGTCTTTGTGACGCATTCATTGGAAAGTCAGTGTTTTTCAGCTCCCCTATCTCCATTTCCCGCGGTAGAACATGTATTTCATGTTGGCAGACTTTTTAATTAAATGTCCTTAGTTTTCACTGTTGTTTTAGCATGGGAAAAAAATAATCAAACCAAGTTAAAAAACAAAGCAGAAGGCAAAATCTTTTAATCTTCCTAGTGCCCTGGGAATCACACAGTAGTCCAAACTTGTCAGAGCAAAGTATCAGCGAGTTTCCAGAATGTAATATAATCCACAAGCTGGGCCTTGCAAAATCCATTTGCTTACTTGCCTCTAATGAGGGAAGTTGCTTTTCTTGGTGAACTGGTAAGAGAGTATTCATCATTATATGAACACCAATCTTTTCTTTAGTACAGACACATGAAAGCTGTCCTGTACAAAGCTGAATTAATAATGGTAGCTGAGATAATACTCTTCTCCCATCCAACCTACAGGCAGCCTGGTCTAAGGCCACTGCTCACAGCTTAAAAAATCAGAAAAAAAAGCCCTGATGTGATCTGTGATGCTTTTGGTCTCTGGGCAAAGCTTTAACCAAAGAAAGCACCTGAACCATGCTGTATTAAATGAAATCACAAAGTAGTGGAGCTGGGGAAGGACACAAACACCTAGAAATCTCAGGGCTCTGAAAATTTGAAAGACAAAAAAAGCAGAGGAAAATGTCACGTGTCTGGTAGCACAGAAGACATCAGAATCAACATCAAAAGCAAACAAAGTGTGATTTTAACATCCACTGGCCAGAAGCAAGGAAGTGCTTCTTCCAAAAGTGAAAACTGTTACGTTACTGGCTAAGTCTCTTATATCTCCTTTCTCTGGTTATCAGATATTCACTGAAATTTCCAAAGTGCCCACAAGTGGAGCCTGCCCTCCCCAGCAGAGAAGCAACTGCAGTTATGTATCAGATGATAAGCCTCAAATAAGTGGGCTTATTTTTCTGAGATACTTTGCCTGACAAGCAAAAAGCTTTGTCTCCTCAGGATCTTGTGCAGTGTTTATCTTGGCTTAGCTCTGGTCAGCTGAGCTAGAAACCTCCATGGACACTAGTTAATAGCCAGCTGTTGTCTCTGCACAGTCCTTGGCCACTTTAGCAATATCCCTGAAGTAGGGGCAAACTTTGGAGTCATCACCTGGTGGGTTGAACCAAGAATCATAGAATACACTGAGCTGGAAGGGACCCACCAGGATCACCAACTCCTGGCCGTGCACAGGACACCCCAAGAATTCCAGCCTGTGCTTGAGAGCATTGTCCAAATGCTCCTTGAACTCAGACAGGCTTGATGTTGTGACCACTGCCCTGGGGCAGTTCAGTGCCTGACCACCCTCCGGGGAAAACCTTTTCCTGACAGCCAACCTGAACCTCCCCCGACTCGGATTCATGGCGCTCAGAACTTCTGCAGCCTTCGCCCATGTGATAAAAAAAGCAGAAACTTCAGTTTTTCCTCCTCAGAGGGCTCGGCAGCTCCGAGCAGGGCCTCAGCCAGGATCGGGACCAGGCATACGGCCGGAGAAGAGGAGAAGGACACAGGGAGGGCCGATCCGAGCGCCCGGGGGCGGCTGAANACGGCCCCGGACACGGCCACGAACACGGGCACGGCCACGAACACGGGCAGGGACACGGGCACGGGCACGGGCACGGCCACGGCCACGGCCCCGGCCCCGGCCCCGGACACGAGCACGGGCACGGCCCCGGCTCCGGACACGGGCACGGGCAGGGACACGGACAGGGACAGGGCCACGGGCACGGGCACGGCCCCGGCCCCGGACACGGGCACGGGCACGGACAGGGACACGGACAGGGACACGGCCCCGGACACGGTCCCGGTCCCGGACACGGGCACGGACACGGGCACGGGCACGGGCACGGGCACAGGCACGGACACGGACACGGACACGGACACGGACACGGACAGGGACACGGACACGG
>VYZP01048441.1:47660-57911 GCA_013400635.1 Hypocryptadius cinnamomeus | reverse complement strand
GCGGTGCTGGGGCACGCCGGGGTATAGAATGTGCGTGGAACCCCCGACGAGGGGAGAGAATGATGCATCTGGCTCTGTCTTATGAGCAGGCTAATTAATTACTTTATTATACTATATTATTCTATATTATATTACACTGTGTTACATTACATCTAAACTGAATCTGCCAAGCACTCAACCCTGCACGCACTGCACAGAATCTCGTGGCTGTCAGCCGACAGTCCCGACACACACACACACGCTTGGCCCTGACAGGCCAAGGAAACAAAACACCATCACTTTGGGTAAACAATCTCCATATTGCATTCTACTTTTGCACAAACACAGGCACAGCAAATGATAAGAATTGTTTTTCCTTTCTCTGGGGTTCAGAGAATGTGAAACCCAGAAATATTCTTGGGAAGAATTGTGCCTTGCTTTTCTCTGTGAAATGTGGCTACACCGAGGGGCTCTGTTAGAGTTGGCTGAGTGGCAGCTGGTTCGATGTGTCCCAGCAGAGGAGGCAGTGTGGGTGCTCTGCCGAGCTGATGTGAACCACACAGCTTCTGATCTCGTTAATGCCTCGAAGAGGGGTGCCACGAGGATGGTGCCAGACTCTTCTCAGTGGTACCCGGTCACAGGACAGTGGGCATAAACTAAAACACCAGAAGTTCCAGCTAAACATGAGAAAGAACTTCTTTACCTTGAGGGTGGCAGAGCACTGGGACAGGCTGCCCGAGAAGGGCATGAAGTCTCTCTGGAGACATTCCAAACCCAACTGGACACGTTCCTGTGTCACCTGCTCCAGGTGACCCTGCCTTGGCAGGGGGAGGGGGTGGCAGGGAGCTGGGTGAGATGATCTCCAGAGGCCCCTTCCAACACTAACAATTCTGTGAGTCTGTTTCAAAAGCCACCATTAAGTTAAAAATATGCATATATCAGTTTCTTGGCTGCAAACACCCAGCCAAAGTGTGCACAGATCAATTTGTTGGCTCCAAAAACCCAGCCAAACTCTTCCTTCTGCTTGCACAGGCAGTGTAGTGAGACAAGGTTAGACATTATACTTTGATTGTAATCAGTGTCTGGGAAAGCTAATGAGTGCGAAGGACTTAACAGCTTTCTGCAGGAAGAGTTTTTGTGCATATATCGGTGGTGTTACCAAAAAGTAAGGAGTGACAAAGAAAGTGTTGATAGACACCAATAAAAAGGTTTTTTTAAGGTGCTAACTGTGCTCAGCTATGTCACCCAATAGCTAAGTCAAGTTAAGGTCAGTCTTAGGGGTTGAGGCAGGTAGCTAGGATGGCTGGCAGGTACTTAGTTGCTTCCTTTGGCCCTGGATTTTTCCCTAGAACTAGATGACTGAACCCTTTGCCTAAAACCCTGGTACAAATAACAAGTTCTTCATTACTTATTTTGAAAGAAATGTGGTTTCATTTTAGAGCTAGAGAAGTTGGTAAGTGACCAATTCAACCCCACACAGTTCAGCAATAACTCACCATTTCCTGTCCAGTTCATACCAGCAGCCTTCTCCCCAGGTCTAGCAAATGAAATAACAGAACCCAGAGGTCAGGATGACATTTCTCAAACCCTCCCATCCTTGCCTAATGTATGCTGTCTGCAGTGCAAGGCTGCAATGTCTTACTAGGTTAGTTCCTTTCTTGTCATTATTCCTTCTTAAAGAAAAGATGGGGCCTCTAAGAAATTAGCTGGGTCAGAGGTTCATTGCAGAAGTTGGATGTGGAAATACATGAGTCATCCTTCAGTCTCATTTCCAGTTCAAGCAGTGAGAATTGTGCAGTGCTGAACGGTCAGACATTCTCAAACAAGCCACAAATGCAGTGCTATCCAGCTGTCCTTGACCGTGTCCTGAGTGCTATTGACTGCTTACAGCAGCACACTTCAAGATTTCCCAAGGCAAAGCATTAAATGCCGCAATGAAATTACCTAGAAAATGCTAGGAAGCATCAAGACAAAACTGACTGGCTGCATAGCTCAGAAAAACAGTAAAAAGCCCAAAAAGGCTGTGAAAGTCCCCTCAGGAATCTCTGAATATGTCACTTTCAAATGAAAGATTGAAGTATAACTCATCTCTTGCCACATGACACATGAGCTGTGCCTTCACTTCCATTATTGTGTCTTGCCTGGACACATTACTGTGTCTTGCAGGGAAGTCCTGCCTCTATCTGTAGAGGTAGTGGTATCAAATGACATCAGTGCTAGTGGTTCCAGTAATGTCAAGGAATGACTGGATTTCAATGTAAATTACAAAAATATATGACACTTGGGATGGGGGGAAAGACAGAGAGACTGAATGGCCATGCTGCTGGCTCAGTGCTGTGTGTGAAGTGCACTAGGATGCCCTTCTGCCAAGACAGGTATCTATCAAAGGAGAACTGTTTGTTCTGAAGATAAATTCTACTGTCCCAGTTGAAGGATAAGCACTGTTAGGATGCAGCATCATGTGGGTGTCTTTGGTCCCTTCAGCATTCTCACTCAGCCTGAGACAGTCTCATTATCACTTATGCAGCGTGAGCCATAATTTGAATTGATGTATCCGCTCTGTTTAATGCAGAGCATTTCCCCTTGTACAATAAGAGCACTTGATTTCATTTTTTTCATCAATGTATCATGCAGCTAATTCGTCCCTGCTTATTATATCCTGGGCTTGCATGTCATGGACTCAAGGGACTTAGGAATTATGTCATGGATATGAAAACAATGACAGCTATGACCAACATTATGCATCTGTATGTCTCTCACACCAGTGTGATCTGGGGGTTGCTTGTTTCTTATTTCTACTTTGTGCTGGTGTTCCTTGTAAATTGCCTCTCTGTGTAACCCACTGTCTCTCTTCCCTTCCCCAGGTTTGATAAAGCAACACAGCATGGTGAGGAAGATAAGCAGCAAGTTAAAGAAGGCCTGCGGGGAGAAGCAGGTTACCCAGGAGACTGGATACAGAGATTTTTGTGACTAGAAGACTGCTCCAGGTGAGTTCAGCTCACTGCAACCAATATCCAGCAATTAGCTGCTTTATGCAAAATCTGTTGTTTTTAAAAATCTATTGGTTTGCCTTGTGCAGACTGAGTAAAAGCCTAAGACACAGATGGATCCCCTCCTGATAGCATAAAAGTGAGGCTAATAAGGCAGAAACGCTTTCCTTTGCATTTTCAGGACACTGTACCCTTGGTGTACAGATAAGGTAAGATGATAGCAATTCCACAGGGTCAATTCCATTGAGTTAATACAATTGCTCCTGGTGTCCTTATCTGGCCCTTGGAGGTGGAGACAAGCTCACCCCTCATAGTTCTGCCCTTCTTCCCCTCTCGAGGGGTTTAGTCTGAAGACAACTAAAGGCTGCAGCTGACATCAGCATCTCTGAGTTTTGCCCCTGGCTTTGGAGTTGAGAGCAGTGAAGGCACCACCTCAGCACAAATACATATATATTACCCACAGAGCCTTTCTGAATAAGTAGTGAGGAAGGGCATATAGAAGTTGCCTGGCTCTACAAACTCCCGTTTAAATCCCAGTGGGAAATCAGCAAACAGAATAATTATCTGGATTGCAGGGGAAACTGAAGGCATTTTGTAATGCTGGTGGAAAGCCTCCTCCTGCAACTGCACTGCAAAACAGACTATGGCAAGGTGATTTGGGGAGTGGAGAGGGTCACATTAATGTGATGTCTTGACAAATGCACTTGGAAGTCCTTCCCGATCTCAGCAGCAACGAGCTGCTCCTCTGATTTTCTAAAATCTAACTAAAGCTTTGAGATATCATTGAGAGACCACTCTTCAAGGTTCACTGGCACTCCAGAAAATGAACTGACACACCAGAAGTGGTTTTATGAAGTACATATGCTCACTCAGAACATTCCAAGAAAACAACAGCCCTCGGGTTTTTTTCTGATAAAAAATATGAAAGCAATGTTTTTTCCAGGCTTCATGTAGCAGAGAATGACTGGCATGGATGTGAACAATTTGATATAGCATGGGTTTCAAATTGAAGCACTTTCACACACTGTGGATTTACAACAGGGTAATTACTGGGGGAGGGAGGGAAGAGAGAGTTTCAATAAAACACCTCCAAGCGAAAATGAATGCAGACTATTACAGACCCGAGACAGAACGATTCCCAAGTGTTTTAATTTGTGCTTCCACTCCTTGCCTCTCTTGCAGTCATAATTTTGGCAACTACCAGCAACATCCCTGAGATTCAACAGCATTTGCAGAGCAGGCAGCTGCTGAAATGATTATGTCAAATCAGCATGCTGTTCTCTTTTCCATGTTTAATGATTCTCACCCTTGGAGAAGCAGGTTAAGGTGATGCATAACCCTTGGACTCTCAGAGGCTACTAACAGCAGTAGCTGTAGAACAGGGCTTTGGGTGGGACTTTGTCACTCACCTTTCTTGCATGCTTGCTCTGCAATTAACTTTAGAAACTATTGCACAGAGTCCTGCTCTGGCTGGTTTGGGCCTGATCCAAAGTCCTTTCAAGACAATAGACAATCTTGCAAGAGCTCTGACTTAAATTCTCTGGGGGCAGCAGAGAAGCTGAGCTTGTGTGAATTCTTAATTTGAGTTTCTTAAACAATCAGTTGAGAAGAACATATAAATCAAGTCTTGCTTGACATTTGTATTTGTCTCTTGTTCAGACCTAATGCCCCCAAAGGCAAAACTCTTACTGACAGCACTGTGACTACGAGCTACTGGGAAGAAAGGTGAAAGCTGCTAAAAGTAACCCATGATGGAGATGCTCTGCAGCTGCTGTCTTGCCTTTGAGACAAGCACAGAGTGGCACTAAGAAGCTTTGCTGTGCTCACAAGTGGGTTGGACTTGGACAAATCTTGCCCTGTTTATATCACAGGCTGCTCTTGCATTTCACACCTTTGCACGTTATTTACTCAACAGCTTTCCTTTGCACTGCAATTGTGAAGTCAGTAGTTGATCTGGCTGACCCATAATTCAGACTGATTCTTTTCAGGCTGCTGTGGCTATGCAGCATGTGTCTGTACCACTGCTCACCCTTCCTGCTCCACCTCTGTGACACCACAGCTTGACTCAGCAGGGATGAGACTTGGTCACAGGCTCTCTTTCTGAAACTCCAATGTGAGCAATCAATCCAGTAATCTGTAAATTATATCAGTAAACTTGACTGATAACAGTTAACTGAATTTTCACTGACCTTAACTAATCCCACCAATTAAGAATAATGTTTTCTTTATATTCAGAATTAATAGCAGACTGAAGGCTGAAAAAGCAATAACTGAAGGAGTAAGTCTCCTTTTAGAGTCTAAAAGCTCTGACAAAATTCGGACTTGCTTGTATTTCATGATATGCAACAGTCTTGCCTAAAACACTGTCCATGATCCAAGGATCCCATTTGTAGTGTAACAGGCAAGGAATACCTGCATCACTAAGGATAAAACCCCTGAAAAATTTCCTTCTTGCTTGCAGTTGCACTGTTCCCCCCAGATCTTGGCTCCTACACTAAAAAGCAGTGTGATATCAAACCTGGTTTTGATAGTGCATGTGGTTCTCATCAGTGTCACACAGACCAGAGGCTGAGAGCTCTGCAATTGAATGTGATCAATTAGGAGCCTTTTTTCCCTTTATGCTTCCACTGACAATGGCACTGGCAGCACCACCCACTATTCCCATCTGGGCTGAAGGAGGGGCTGCACTGCTCTCCCTGGGTTAATAAATTGAATCCTTGCTGCTGTGGCATCGAGCTGAAGGCAAACCACCTTTCTTTCCTTCTGTATTTTGTGCTAAGACTGTCATGCTGTAAACAGAAATCTAAACAGCTACATCCAGCTCTGTGGTAGGTTTTGCCTAAGTGCTCCCATACAAATTCCTCCTTTAGCAGGTGTGCACAGGTCAGAAGTGACATTGTATTCACAGCATTTCTCTGTGGCCATGAGTGAGCACTCATATTAGAGATGTAAAGTGTAAGGCTCACAGTCTTGGAGTGAATACACAATGCAAAGTGGCACCATAGCTTAAACAAGATTGCAAACTGGAGTTTTGACTAACTAAATGGAACATAGGGGGTTTAGGGAAACTGTGTAAAGAGGATTCTGCCCACAGCACCACAATTAAGATTTCAGTTCCGAAAGAAAGTGCTGTACATCTCCAGGCTCTTGGCTATAAAAAGCTTCATAGCTGCCTCCCTGCAGAAGTCAGGGTATTGGGGTGTTAGCAGTAGCAAAGAACATCTTCACCAGCTACTACTACTCCAAGTTAACAGGGTTAGGGTTAGGGTTGCTCCAATATATCACTGAAGCCAGTAATTAAGTATTAACATAAAGAAGTTTAAAACATCTGGCTGGCTACACTAAGTAGAAACATCTCCAATTTGAGTGAGAATACAGGCAACCTTGGGTGGAGAAATTTTTCTACCAGTGGCACAATTGTTCTGTGTGATTATCTCAAGTCATCAGTGTTACCTGCTGACTGACTTCCTCATAGGCTTTTCTGGCTCCTCCACATCCTTGGGTGCAGTCAAAAAGCAGAAGAGTTACACAAAGGATATCCATCATATCTTTATTTACATATCACAGAAACACACATGCAACATGTCACAGATTTTACTACAATGGAACAGCCTGTCCCTATCTCCTGTTACCAAAAACTTTATTCTTGGCTCACTAGGAAAACTATCACTTCCCCAGAAAGCTCCTAAAAATAATAATTAAAAATAACAGACCTGGCAGGATAGATAAATGAGTGAGAGCTACAGGCTGGGATGTCTTGCCACATCCTTGCAGAAATCAGGTGGTTCTCAGAAAGCAAGAAATGAAGGAAGGATGGAGTGGGATTGCATGGTCCCAAAGATGACAGGTCCCAAGATGCAGTGGTAGTGTGTAACAGCTAAGGAGCAGTGAAAAAGGGAGGGAGAAAGAGGTCTGCCAGAAGGTCCTCTCTCACCTAGGCAGGCAGCTGATCCATTTCCCATCTTTGATTCCATCTGGATGCTACAAATTTCCTCTCCTCTAGGAACTTCCAGTCCTTAAGGAGGATCTATCTTTATTCTCAAGCAGTAATTAAGGGGTAAAGTTTAAGCTCATATCCCCTTGGCCCTGAAGGATCTTCCACATCTTGCCTCTCTTGAGAGAAGATGAAACTGCAGAGGCTTTTCCTGCCAGGACCATCAGAATGGGAGTCATGATCATTGCTTACTATCTAGGAGAGGGGGACTCAGTTCAGTGGCAGGAATGTGCTGAAGGAAGGGATGGGGAGTGCAGTCCTGCTATGGAAAAGGCTGATGCCACTGTATTTATAATGAACATGAGTTTCAGTCTAGCTGGGACCTGGCATGTTCAGAGCCTGCAGCTTCCATCATTTGCTCAGCTTTTTCCTCTAATTCCCACTGCCAGGTATAAACAGTTTGACCCCAGCTCCTGACCATACAGGCAGGAGTCCCACCCTCCTAAACATTAATGAAAGATCCCTGCTCTCCATTGGCTGATTCAGGCTCCACACAGCGCCCCTTCCTCCGGGTCACTCTTCGGTTCCGGTGGAATTTGGCATAACAGCGCAACCCTATGGAAAGACGTTGTGAAAAATGTGGATTTTATGACTGGCTTTTTACAAATATTAAAATGAATATTACATGGGTTATGTTAGAAAGTTATGTTGTATTCATTATCTTAAGTAGTGTGTTAAATATAGTTTGAGGATATAACATAATGTTAAAATAGAAATTATGCTATATAAGATACTTTTTTTAAGAGAGGACTCGCACCGAGAGAGCAGCCACAGGACACCTAAATCTTTCAGAGAAAGAGAATTTATTGCTCTCTTATCAGAAGAAACAAACTTCTTCCCACCTCCCTCAGCCCTGAAGACATCGTCAGGATTCAGAGGAAGAAGTTAACAGAAGTTGACCAGACAGAATCCTTTGTTTGAATGGAATTTATGCATCATGGATGAGCTGTATGAATATGCAACAGGCTATTGCTTTTAAGGGTTAATCCTCTGTTAACGTGGGTCCTTTTTCGGGCTTATTTTGCCCAGAAAAAGGTACCCAGACTGTCCCTAACTCTTTGTTTTTATTGTCTCGTATTGTCCTAATGCTAATTGTCCAAATTTTTATTACTCTAATTATATTACTATTTTTATAACCATTTTATTGCTATTAAACTTTTAAAATTTTCAAAACAAGTGATTGGCGTTTTTCACAACATGCAGAAGTGAGGAGGGACCAGGGCCCACTACAGCAGTAACACCAACTATTTCTCTGCCTCAGATACTGCTGCACTGGGGACAGTGCTAGTGCTGTGTCAAGAGGGTGGGAGAGAAATGCCTCACATAGACAAGGCATATTGCTCTCTGGGCACTGGCATTCTGTTTGGCTCACTGTTCTGGCTAGGGATTCATTGTTCAGTCAGGTTTCCCAGGATTCTTGAAATACCAATGAATTATTCCAATTGTTTCCAGTGATTTTATAGAAGCCCTGCTTGGTTTCCTCCTATTACTTCCCATTACTGTCTAAGTAATCTCTCCATTGGGAAATTACTATAGACTTAATGTGCAGCAGCAATGATGAGGGACCTCCCCCTGCTATTTATTTCCCTGAAGCTTCATGAGAGAAGGGAAGAGACTGTGAAGTGTTCTTACTGGGAGGTCCAATCCAAAGCTCACTGCTCATCTCCTTTAATTTCTCTGGTTTAGGTGCTCAGTGTGCACATTCTGAAGAAAGCTAGCTAATATAGCATGGTTGAGTATGAAGGGGAAAAAAAGGCATTTTATTTGTAAAAACCATGAGTACATATTCTCCCATGGCAGTGGAAGGTAATGGGAGCCTCTGGTCATGGCAACTACTTGGTTTCTGGCTCCAAGAGGTTGATTTTATGGTGTTTCTTGTCTGACTTTGTTACACCAGAATGTGTAGCTAGTT
Source organism: Hypocryptadius cinnamomeus (assembly GCA_013400635.1). Classification (NCBI taxonomy): domain Eukaryota; kingdom Metazoa; phylum Chordata; class Aves; order Passeriformes; family Zosteropidae; genus Hypocryptadius; species Hypocryptadius cinnamomeus. Next base: position 49,036 of record VYZP01048441.1, on the reverse strand, counting down.
GGGCCAGACAGGGTATAGCCTGTGGGTAAATAATTCTCATGAAAACCCTGCTTTTCAGTAGTGCAGGATCTTGTCATTGGGGTTGGCAGGAGCTGATTTGATCATTCTAGAAACTGCAGCTCTTTTAACTTCTAGAGCAGGCAGCAGAGGATTTATAGCTTTTGTAATAAGACAGCTGAAAACTTTCCTTGGTTGTACACTGGAGATCCAGATGATGTCCCTGGGCTACACTGAGACCAGCTACCTTTAAAAGCTGGCTTTGTGCCCCTCATTACCAATCACCCCAGGGCAAACTGGCCTCCTAAAAGGGGAGCATGCAAGATCAGAGCTCTACTCTTATCTAAGCCTCTTGTCTATGTTACCTGGATCTTCCCTCTCTGGGGATCTTTTTTATGCTACACAGGATGCACATTTGCTGTCAACTTATCACTAGCTAAAAGATAAAGCAGGGCCTGGGGCAGCCTCATTAAGGATTGCAGAAACATGTTTCTAGGCTGATCTATCAGCAGGTCATCTCTGATTAGGACCTTGTGGTGTTACACAACACGCCCAAGGTGATGACTATCATTTAACATTGCAACTCCAGGAAAGCTGCCCATTTAACTGGGCTAAAAGTAGGCAAACAGCCTGGTCACAACACTTGGCAAACAGAGTTTTGTTCTGGCAGGCAAGACTCAGTGCCTGGAGCTGATCCTGAACATGTTTAGACTAGGAGAGTGCTTTTTAACACTTTCATAATGCACCTGCCTAGTAAAGGCTGCTGCGGATTCTTCAGAAATAGTTTTAAGAAACAAAAGCCTCAGTCCTTCCCACATCTACTAAATTGCTACAAGCTCAGTTGAACTTAACTTGGGAAAGTCATGTTAGGCACAAGGTCACACAAAACAGTGTTTTCATAGTCTGTGATACTTGAAAGTACCACTGAAATGTTAATATATTGTGGCTTCTTCTGTTAGGTTGGTAGACATCAGGATCTTTGTCCTCAAGAGAGAAAACAAGATATCCTAGAAGACTCAATAGTCACACTGTGAGTCAGTGGCAGAGAGAGGCTAAGAGCAGGAAAGCTTGGCTCCTGCTTTCACATACAAACCACTAGTCCAAGTCAACGCTACGAAGGTGGGGAGTGTCTAGGGAATGGTTTATATCCCATTACCATGTTTGCTTTTGTTTTTGTTTTGTGTCCAGCATGGTCACTGCCTCCCCAGCTCCAGGAATATCATGATGGGTGAGGGGCAGCCCGGGATCCTGTGAGGGTTGAGGACCAGGGGCTGCATTTCCTTCCAGTGGGGGTGATTGGCTCGGCAGCCACGTGGTACCGTGCGTCTGACCTGAGATTCTGTTGCCCTGTGGTTTTTTCCCTCTTCTTTTTTTTTTTT
>VYZP01048441.1:35492-47638 GCA_013400635.1 Hypocryptadius cinnamomeus | reverse complement strand
TTTTTTTTTTTTTTTCTCCCTTTGGCACTGTGACTAGGGCTTGCCAGCTTGCTCCTCTGCCACTTAGGAGCCCAGAGCTGGTGTGTGCTGTGCCAGGACCCGGGTCGGGTGCTCCTCACCAGTGATCTGAGCCAAGCAGCTTTCCCCCATCCAGCCCCTGCAGTTTCTTGCTACTGCTCTGGGCATTTTGCCACACTTTATCCCAACACCCAGTGTCCACCAAGACCCCCACTGCTTCTGCTTCTGCCACTGCTTGGGGCTTAGTGAAACAATTTGATCGGGGGATCTGCTTGCCCCTGTTGTTCCAGCCTGCTGCTCCGAGGCTCCTGCTGCAGTCCATTTTGCCGTGCAGAGGGGCACCGGGCCNAATATAAATAGATCTATCTATATGTAGATATAAAGATATAAAGATATCTATATATCTATATATATTCATATATCTAGATATAGATATAAAGATATAAAAAAATATATGTATAGATAGATATATCTAGATATAGATATAGATATATAAATATAAATAGATATATCTATATGTAGACATAGATGTAAAGATATAAAGATATAAAGAGATAGATAGATAGATAGATAGTAAGTAAAGAACTGTTATTCCTTTCCTCTTATCTTTGCCTGAAAGCCCTGTAATTTCAAAGCTATACTAATTTGGAGAGAAGGGCTTAATGTTTTCCATTCCAAGGGAGGTTCCTGCCTTCCTTGGCAGACACCTGTCTTTTAAACCAAGACAGGGAGCAAAGAGCTGGACTCACCTTCAGTGCACATACAGTCATCATAACACTTGTTGTTAAGGCCTCGATTGTGTGGTTTGCAGAGGTGTTCACGTAAGTCACAGCAAGAGCCTGCAACACAGGACCAGGGGTCAGCACAGCTCAGGTGTCCCCTTACCTGCAGGGCTGCTGACACCCATGACAGCTCTGTCGTACAGACATCATCTGGTCCCACAACACGCCTAGAGAGCCTCTGCCCTTCCCTTGCATACCACTCCCTGTCACTAATAGAAATCAGAATGCATGTCTTAAAACCTGGGCTAGATTTCAAACAACCCATGTTTGGAGAGATGACTCTGCCAGGCTGATGCTGACCTGGGAGGCAGTCAAGGTGGTGATCACAAGGCTCTCCTTCAGCTGTGGTGGTTTCATTTACACTGTTGGGGCTCTTACTGCGGCGTTTTTCTGTGGGGAAAAAAAAAAGATGCTGATAGAAAATTTCACACTAGTGTTTTCATTTTGGAGAATATATTTTTCCAGGGTAAAAACAGCCTCATTCAAGAGTTTGAACTCTAAACCTTCATAGTCTAATCTCCTCCCTATTTCTCCACTTTCTATTTACCATTTTTACTCTGCCCTCCAAATATGCATCCAAAAAGAGAAACATTCTGAAACTGAGCACAAAACTCAATCAGCATTATGCTGCTTCTCTCTTCCCCTACCACTATGATCTCATGTCCTTCAGCACATCTATGCATACTAACCAGAGACAAGCCTTACAGGATGACTTTTGGGAAAGAGGACAGGGAGGTTTAGCACCTTTCTTTTTAGCAGATGGCCACATTTCTGGTTTGAGGTCCTCATAATCAGTCCAGTCAAAGAGTGCCATATCCAAGGTGGGCATCACATCCCCATCTTGCCTGAGGCGGGCCTGCAAACCACAAAAAAACCAGACAGACAATGGATTACACTTCTGTAGATACACTGAAGTCTTTGCAAAGTTTCATGGTGTTTTTACATTAAAAGGGCTTTATGATTGCCCATCCCCTCCTCCATTCCTGTCTTATCCACTGGGGATTCCTGGCATCTCATTTTCAAAAGCAAAGAACTTTCCCTTGTTGAGGCTGAAGCCAAGAGGGAAGTTTCCACTGCTTCTGTGTGAGAACAAAGGGTGAGCAACAAGCGTTAGGACATGCTGGCTCTTCAGTCAAGTGCTCCTACTGTCTCTCTGGTCCTTGAAACTCAGTGAAGTTGGATAGCTGAGGGAGAGACAAGGCTTGGAGGTGCAGAACAGTTCCCAGCTGTCTCTTTACCTGTGACCGTGGTGAAGTGGCTGGAAGAACAGGAGGCTCCTCTGTGGAAACAGCTGTGTCCAGTGCAGCAGTGAGGAGCACGGTGGGAGTCAGACTTGTAGCTTCCTCTGCCTGAAGATTTTGAAACTGTTCTTCAGAGCTTTTGGGTTTCTTGTAGAGGGAGCTTGGCCCAGCACCAGGAGCCTTCCCTGCAGAGGGCAACAGGTACAGTGGCATTACCTTTCTCATCCCTTTTCTCCCTGTGACAGATTGGAGTCAAAGGAATTCATGTTTCATCCAGTTGCCAACCACTGTTCCATGATCCTGAGCTGCTGTTTTAGACCACTGTATAACAGAGTTATGAGCTATTACAGTGATAAATCAGGTCCAGAGTATATGCAGCTTAATTTTTACATGCTTAAGATATACAAAATTACACCTCCCTGAAGATATGTCTATCTCTTGTTTAAGAAGCAAAACATGTTTTTTTCTGGTCTCAAAAGTACAAAATGTACCTGTTTAACCATTTTTAAACCAATGGATTAAGGTATTGCAAATACCTGTGAATACATTCTTATTTGATTTTAGTAGTGGGTTATTTCAATTTAGCTCAAGTCAGGACTTACCTAACTTGAAATTTTCTTCACAGATATGTCCCTCTTCTTCATAAGTATTAATTTAAATATAGACCTTAAGTTAACCTCAAGAAATAAGCCCTGTTTGTAGTCTGTCTGAAGCAAATATTGCTTCAACATTTGCTTAAACAACACAAGTTGTTTAGTCAGTCCTCTGAAAAAACAATGGAGCTCTTCTTACTGAGGCAGGGAGGAGTGAAGGATGGAACTCAAAGATGTAACTCCCAGCTTGTCACATAGTGTAGATTGACACAAATTCCCTCACTTTAACAGAACTCAAGGTTTACCACACTGAGCTCATACCACACACCCACACACACCCACAACTTGACCTGCAAAGGAAAGCAGTTCCAGTCAAAATCAAGCAACATTTTAAAGTTATCAGTGCAATTTCACACATGCAAAATCTGAATTTTGTTGTTGTTGTTCAGCATAAATATAGATGAGTACAAGCTCTGTGAGAAGAAACTGGTCTTCAAAGCAAAATAAGGGGGTTGTGTTTTTTCTAATTCTCATTATTTTTTGAAGGCAGTGGAGAGATTGAGCATGGCTCGGACATACTTGTTCCTAAATTGGGCCATTTGCTAAAAAGGACAATAAAAACAACAAAACAGACCACCCTAAAACAGCCCCTCAAGTCTTAGGGTCTCTCAGAGCTCCCCCTGTAAGACAAACGAGGTCATTTTCACAAAATTGCAGCCAGCACTAAAATTCTGCTTCTGCAGTTCGCTTTTTTTCTTGTGCCTCTTTTGTTTGGCAGATTTCTCCCCAGAGCAGGCACACACTCCACACCCTCCACACACCCATGTGGCTCCACCACAGCTGCATCTTCTTGCCCTCACACAAGAGATGCTCATTTCCAGTGACACGACAGCCCCAGCTTCCCTCAGAGCTCACATACCTTGGTGATGTTTGAGCCTGTCCCTGCGGCTGTGTCGACGATGTTCTCGGTTCTGCTTCTTTCCTTTCTCAGAGCCTGGGGACTGGTTTTCCCTCTCAGGATACGACAATTCAAACCCCAGGAACACGTCCTTATTCTGTTTCAGGGCTGCTGGCTGTCCCTCTGCCACCAGCTCTTCCACAGCTGAAGCTCCGCTGCCCATCTTGAGGCTCTCTTCCCCAGCCAGCTGCCCTCTTGAAGGCATGGTATGGACCCTCTCCTTCTTGGCCAAGCCTTGCCTGTGATGGCGCCCAGTTCTGGGCTGCTGCAGCCACATCTCTTGATTTTGAAGATGGTGGTTGTTCTCTGGGGCATTTTTGAGCTTTGTGCCAGGCTTCAGGGAGATTGCAAGACTGATGTCTGAAAGAACCAGCGCACACAGGAAAAGGAAAGAAGAGAAGGTGGAAGAAGTTTCCATAATCATGGGGGCTCTGTCTCACCTGCATTTAAAAAAAGGGGGAAAAAAGCAACCAACCCTTAGGAACTGTAAAGGCCATCAAGATTCAGTCCTAGGACACTTAGATAAAAACCATTATGGTGTCCTGAGGTGGAAGCAAGTTATTCCCTCTGCTTATCTCCTCCCAGCCCTGGCTACAGCAGCTGAGACACATGTGCAGAGCCTGCAGGGCTGAGAGGTCCCAGTTTCATGTGCAAATGAGGTCATCAATCAGTAGGACACTTCCCTTTGATTCCCCACTAGCCCCCCTACCCTCCTATTCACAGCCCACCATCTGAGGGGCTGGGGGGGCTGGCTCCTGCCCACAGCTCTTAAGCCTGGCACAATACCAGCTGCCAGGCTGGCACCCTGGGCTAGGGGCACTAGCCCCTCCTCACAGCTGGTTTTCCTGCAATGAAGATGTCAAAATGAACAGAACTGGAGGCAGATGGTGGCCACACAGGACCAGTAACAACCCTGAGCAGCTCAAGACAGAGACTTCCACACATGCTTGCATACTGCTTCAGGGTGGTGGAAATTGGTCAAAGAAAGAAAAAATACTGGAGATTTTGTGCTGATAGCCATGGCACAGCACGGAAATAAAAAGGCTGTCAGCAGAGCAGGGGATGCTGGTCTAAAGGACCAAGGGGCAGAGGCAGACTGAGGTTTCCTTAGCTCGTCCCACTTTCCCTCCTCAGTCCTGCACAGGTCACCACACAATTACTGGGAGGGTAATTAAAGTTCCAAGAACAGAGACCAAGTTTCATTGAGTCCACCAGCACAGTGGCTGCAGACTGTTCTCATTCATTCTGCTTCACTGTCATATTTTTGAGGGTCTTCTTTCATCCTTTTGTTTGTGTTACAAGACATGGCTTTGGGACGTTGTGGCTTTGTGCTCTGTACAAGTCAGAGCATTCTCTAGTTAAATTATTCAGTCATTCTCTCCTGTCCTTTCCCACAAAATGGGGGAAGGAATTTGCAGCATTTCTAGTGCAGTTCTTCCAGACTGTCCCACTCTCTCCGGGCAGCTTGAAGACATACTTAAAACCAGAGTTCCCTGGGATACTGACTGCCACAAAACCAGGCCTGTGCTTACCTTTGAGAAACAGTCACACAGAGTTACAGCCACAGCTTTTCACTCAACCTCATCTCAGTCTTTTCTGCACCTCAGCACTTGGCTGCACCTGATTTCCATCTGTTCACCAGGAGAACCACTTTGCTGCTTAATCACAAGGGCTCATACTCCCTCCTCCAGGTGATTTTCTGCTTGGCCAGTGTGTGGATTTGGCACAGCCTGGTTTTTGGTAGCGGGGAGGGGGCCACTGAGGTGGCTTCTGTGGGAAGCTGCTAGAACCTTCCACCATGTCCAACAGAGCCAATCTCTGATGGCTCTGAAGGCAGACATACTGCTGGCCCAATTAGAGAGGTTGGTAACACCTGTGATGATATATTTAAGAAGAAAATCAAAACAGTGAAAGGGCAGTTTTTTGAGGGGTGGTGAGGCGCTGCGGCCATCTCGGTGTGCCTGTGGTGAGCTGTGCCCGGCCGGCCGTGCCCACCCCTAGCCAGCCGTGCCTGCCTGGCCAGCCGTGCCTCAGGGAGAAGGGCAGGGGCGGCGGCAGCGGCTTCTCCTTGCCGGGCCCTGCATGGACAGAGGCGTTAAACAGCGGGGTGGCAGCAGTGGCTCCTCCTTGCCAAGCCCTGCATGGACAGAGGCGTTAAACAGCGGGGTGGCAGCAGTGGCTCCTCCTTGCCGGGCCCTGCATGGACAGAGGCGTTAAACAGCGGGGTGGCAGCAGTGGCTCCTCTTTGCCGCGCCCTGCATGGACAGAGGCGTTACACAGCGGCAGCGCCTCGGGGCCGCCACTGCCCCGCGATGGCAGCGGAGACACGGCGAGAGGCTCCCCAGTATGGAACCCAGATGAGATCAGCTTCTCAGAGACAGAGAGAGAGAGGGCTCTGCTTCCAGAGACAGAGGGAGAGAGGGCCCTGCTTCCAGAAACAGAGAGAGAGAGAGGGCCCTGCTTCCAGAGACAGAGGGAGAGAGGGCCCTGCTTCCAGAGACAGTGGGAGAGAGGGCCCTGCTTCCAGAGACAGAGGGAGAGAGGGCCCTGCTTCCAGAGACAGAGAGAGAGGGTGGCCCTGCTTCCAGAGACAGAGGGAGAGAGGGCCCTGCTTCCAGAGACAGAGAGAGAGGGCCCTGCTCCCAAACCAGAGCAGCCTCTCCTTTAAGGACTGCACCCTGTGGCTGAGTGACCCACACCACAACAGTTTTGGGATGACTGTTGCCTGTGGGAGGGAACCCACAGCAGAGCAGAGGAGACTCCTCTCCCTGAGCGAACAGAACAAGACCTCGAGTGACAAACTGACCAAAACCCCCATGCCCTCTCTCCCTACACTGCTGGTGGGAAAGAGGGAAGGGCTGGGGAAGGGAAAAGGTGTTTTAAAGGCTTCTTTTACTTCTCATTATCCTCCTCTCTGTTAATAATAAATTTACCTTACACCTTTAAATTTGAACCTATTTTGCCCTTATTTTCCTCCCAGTCCGTATCTCAATCTCAATTAAATTTGTTAACTTTTTCCCCTCTCCTCTGCCCAACTGTAGCATAAGAGGGTGAGCAAATAACTTTTGTGGGTGCCTGGCATTTGGCCAGTTTCAAACCACAACACCAGCCATTGCAACCTGTGGAGGGCAGCAGGTAACAGCCTTTCAGGCCAATTCTGACTCCAGTTTTTGTGGAGTTGACAGAAGATACGCTAGGAGCAGCTTGGGCTCTTCCTTTCCCCTTTTCTTTCAGCCTGAGAGACAGATACGGAGAATTTTGAGTCAGTGAAAACTTTGCCATCACAGCAGCCCAGCATCTTGGAGTTAAGAGAGAGATGCCTTCATCCTGTTAATTGAAAAAACCCTGCTCATGCACTCACCAGCCAATCCTGCCTTTCCAAGATTCCTCTCTGCTGTTCATAACCTGGGAACATGTTTTCAGTTCAGCCATTCACTGGAAAGGGGCAGGCAGCACAGGGGCCTTCTTTTCATGCAGTTTTCAAAAAGAAGGTCTTTCTACTGGCCATAAAAGACAATAAACTGTTCCTTGAGGACTGATTTAGGAGGCACTGGGAAGCTCACTTGCGAAGGCATAACACTAGAAGTGCTATTTTATTGGCAGCTACCTGGAACAAAGGAAAACCAGACTGACAGCTAAATCTACTAAAAAAAATTAGTGTCTTCTTCTTCCAAACTACTAGAACAAATAGCAACACACAGCTCTGCATGGGGTCATTTGCTTTTTCCCCAGACCATAGGGTCTTTGCTTTTTTCCTAGGATTTTCTCTTTAAGAACCAGAGCAAACCAGCTGGATTAAGACATCATGCAGAACAACTCAAAGAGCTATAAAGAGCATCTTACCTTTTCATCTGTAGGCAAAATACCAAGAGGAGAGAACAAGTGCAAAGAGAATGCAAGGGTGTCTCCAATCTCACTCTCACAGACGTGTCCCTTTGATGGTGAATCTGACAGACACATTCTGATTTTCAGTGGGAGCTGGGAGGCAGCTAAATGCTGCAGGGCAGTTAAACAGAAGGTCTGCTTCAAAGCATAGGGGGCGTTTATTTAAGCTGCCCAGCTGTCTTGTTGGCATGAGCCAGGATGAAAATGCAGGTAGGGACACAGATTGCTCATCTCTGCACTGGCAGGTTAATGTCACTGAGTTACTGTCACTGAGAATCTTGCATTAATGATGTAGATTACCTGCTTTACCTGACAACCTGTGCTACACTGTTGTCAGGGGAGATCTGAGCTGTTTGCTAAACCAAACCAGTGCATGGACAAGTTTTGGGTTAATGCAACACTGCTGTGCTAGAGGCAAAGCAGCCCCAGCCTTCTCCTAACCACTTGTTTCTATGTCCTGATCTATAATTCCAGAAACCTCTTCATACCTCCTTCATTTTTCTTACCCTATAGAATTCACACTTAAAAAAGACAGCTGGATAACACAACAGCATCCCTAGTTCTCAGTGCTCAGATTCCTCAATGGCTGGGCACCAAAATAAACTTCACCCTCTTTTCTAGCAGGACCACAGTCTACAAAAGAATCCCATGCTAGCCCTGGGCTCATTGATGTAGGTGGTAGCAAGGTTCTCACCCTGCTGATGCAGCCTGCAAAGGATGAAATTCTGCCTGAGACACACACCAGGCAGAAAGGAAGCTGGCCTTGTAAGGAGTTGCCTTTCCTAAATTGCTGTAAACAAACACACATGCTACAACAAAGCCCAGAATTCATCATCCTCTTAGAGTTCATATATTAGTAAGGGAAAGAGATGGAATATTTGCCATGTTAAGCTGCCCTGTAGTTCTTCACAACACCAGGCCTACATCCTTATTGCTCCACCCCTCTTCCTGCACTGCCTTATAGACCCTCAGGATTACAAGCTACCTGAGGTAGCAAATCTGCCTCTCACATGAACATATGCACAGCAAAGAGCTGCCCAGAGTATAGACTCAGGGCTGGGAAGTGAGTTGCAGTGCTGTTTTCCAGCCACAATTTCTGATCCATTTTGGGTTAGTAGTGGATGGTTACAATCCTGTAAGTGAAATTGAGGGGGGGTGGGGGGTTGCATCTTGGATAACTCTTCCTGTGGGAAGTCTTCTCTGGACTCACTAATACAATTGCTATTTTTCTGCTTTCTGGTTGTAATCCTGCAAGGCAGCCATGCACTGAGCAGGTACATGGAAATTCTCTCATGTTTTTCTGCTATAAATACAGTTGTGTCACCTTGGCTCCGAAATAGACTCTGAAAATGTTCCTGGTGTATTTGGTTCATATTTGACAAAACAGGAACATTAGATCATCTACATTCATTCACGTATCTCACTTAAAACATGATATCTGACAGTCCTAGCTTTAACTTTTCACATTTCTTCATGTCACAGCCAAGAGGAACAAAACCTTTGAACTGAGAGACTGTCAAGATCTTTGATGCATTTAGTATGCTCAGGGGCTGAACCAAGCTGGACCCAAGCACATGTGCTGGGCCAGATTTCTTTTTGGCTCTGATAAGCTCAGACTTTGGCAGACGTGTGTAAAGATTTCCTGGACTCCAGACAACCCCAATCTGCAGCAATACACAAAGTGTATGGGCATCTGCATGGGTGTTGTGTGTATGTGCCTGTGTGGCAGGGATGTCAGACAATAAACCCAGCTCTGTGTGCCAGGCTCCCTGTAAATAAGAAGCCATGGGGTGATGGATGGGCTTGAGAAGGCCTGGAGCAGAATGGATGGGGTAGGCTCTATGGTGGCTGACATGCAGAGAGCTGGCTGGAGCCATGAGGATGGCATTGTGCAGATAAATGAGATTTGACTTCCCTGCTGGGTCTCTTTCCATCTGTTTTCTGTTTCTGGAGGCAAATGCTGGAAAGGTTCATAAACAATCTGCCAAGAGACTTTCCCATTTCTAAAAGCTCAATCCCAGCTTTGTAGGGTCTCCCAAAGCAGGCAGGTAATATTTGCCCTTCTCTTTTCCTCTCCAGGGCAAAAGTACTAACATTTTTATTCTTTCCAACATTTCCTGCACACTAGATTTGTAAAGAATTTCAGTTGTTTTTGCAGTTGTCACAGACATCCTTGGGATGACAGAACAGCTCCCTGCTCACAGATCTTCCGTCCTTTTGTGTTCCTTTTCAGAGCTGCCCTGCTTTTTAGGTTTTCTGCTTCCATCATCACCATTCCTCCCTATCTTGCCTTTCATACTTACTGGACTCCGAAGTTTCTTTGTTCCTCCTGTGATGCAAGACATTTCCTCTCTGCAGATATTCAGGCTACCTGAACACCCCCTCCACTTTGCCCTTTGAAACGTCTGGTTCCTTTACCTGTGCTGTTTTCTCTCACTTTTGCTATCCCCAGACAGCACTCCAGAATAGAAAGAGCCAAATTCAGTAATATACCAATTGCATGAGTGGCAGGAGAGACAGGACATAAGGATTCAGGCTTGCAAGGCATTAAGTAGTAGTTGTAGCTACCCCTGTGCCTTCACAAAGCCTCTCCCTGGGGCAATTTGTGTTCAGTGACCACTTGAAACTTGATTCACTCAACATTAGTTGTAGGGCTGGAGCTGGGACTCCCCTCACCCATCAGCTCTGGCTGACAGCCTGTGCTCTACTCTCCTGATCAGGACAGAAGTCATCTGCTCACACAGCACAACCCAGGGAACTCCCTCTGCTGCAGCCCAGGCTTGTGGGCTGCCTGAGTCCCTGCTGAGCTCCAGCGCCCTGGTTTTGGTCGACACTGGACACCTTCAAGTCAATACATGCCCCTAGCCACAGCTGTGCCACTCTTTCTCCTGAGCCTAGCCAACCTGCCCTGGGAGCTTCCCAGCACAAATCTGCCAGGGACAGTCAGCCCAGCGAGTCACTGCATTGAAGGGTGAGAGGGGCCCACGAATGAATATGCAGTACCCTCTGCTCTGCTTCCCTCTGGGACTTCACAGCGTGGCTGACACAGCCATCACAGGCAACCTGCTATCAAACAGGGTCTACTCTTCCCAATAAAGAGACTAAAACAGCAGTGAGCCTGAGATTCACACCCAAGATACAGTTGCTTGCTGTCAGCATGGCAGAGAAGACTCTTCAGTTCCATGTGCAATGCCAGGTGACAAATGGGACACCATCAATAGGAAAGGTCATTGCTCACCCAGCTGGAAAGTACTCGCCAGTGTTACAGGGAAGAATGGGGCAGATTTGCCCTGATCTTTGCTGGGAGGGAGACATGGATGTGTCTCAATTGGCAAAACAGGCTGTGCTTTCAGCATTCTTCCTTGTATGACACTCTCACTTTGAACCGTATATATAGAATTAATGCGTCCTTCTTTAAGGGAAAGGACATGGGAATACAAAACCACTTCCATTAAACCCTCCAGCTGACAGAAAATTTCAGGTGTGAATTTGATAAGTGTCACTTAAATTCTGTGTGATTAATTACTAGTTGCAATAAGCCATTAACTGATGCCAAGTTGATTTAATTCAGAAATGAGACCTCACTTTTATCGACAGAGGAAGAACAGACAACAAGCCGCGGGTACGCAGGGGCTCGGTGCATGGCAGCGCACGGCTCTGTAAACACAATGTCTCGGTGGGAAAAGCTTCCGTCTCCCCCCGGCATCTCTGGCTCGGAGCCGGGACGAACCCGCGGGGTACGCGAGGGGCTCAAGCCCTGAGAGAGGGACGGTGCCTCTGTCCGAGGCGACTTTGCTTCCAAGAGCGATCTGAGAAGGAAGCTTGCAGGAGTGACCCGCAGTGGGGCGGTGGGACGTGAGTCCCGGAGCCGGTACCGCGCATCCCTGCGAGGGACACGGCGCAGGGCACGGAGGCGACCGTGTGGCGGAACCGCGGCGGGACCCGTAGAGTCCGGAGCCCGCTCCCCAGCACGGGTGACAATAGGTCTGGCCGAAGGCACCGCGCCCCGGCACCGGCGCTGTCCGAGCTCTCTGCTCGCCCGCACCGCTGAGCGATGCCGCCGTTACCGGAGCTCCGCGCGCATCCCGACGGCGGCAGGACCGGGGATCCCCGTCAGTCCGTGTCTTTGTCTCCTCCGGGGCGCACGGAAAGTGGAAAGGTGTTCCCCACTCCTCCCCAGTCCCCGCGACAGCAGAGGGGAATGAGCTCGGCGGAGCATCCACCGCTGGTCCCGGGGCGGGGTGAGCACGGCGCGAGAGCGCTGCCTACCTGTCCGAAGGTCCCGGTGTGGCGGAGCCCGGCAGGCAGGGCAGGGCAGGGCAGGGCAGAGCTGTGCGAGCGGCGGAGGGGAGGCAGGTCTGCGGGGGGCAAGGGGTGTTCAAACCCGAAAGGAGAGAAGGAGGAGGAGGAAGAGGAGGAGGAGACAGGGGGAAGGCAGTGGGGGAATGTGGGGAGGAATCGGGGACATTGGGAATCCCGGGGGACTGGGGTGCATGGTGCCGGAGGAGGTGGGGCTGGGAGGGGCGGAGGGGCTCTGGGCGTGCGGGGGTCACAGGAGGAGTGCAGGGGCATGCCAGGGGAGCGTGGTGCGGGGCTGCCCGGCGCTAAGGAGGAGGTGCGAGAGCGCAGGATGCTGGTGGCAGCAGCGGTCCCTGCCCCGGGCACGGAC
>VYZP01048441.1:0-34939 GCA_013400635.1 Hypocryptadius cinnamomeus | reverse complement strand
TGACCTTATTGCTCTCTACAACTTCCTGAAGGGAGGTGTAGACAGGTGGGGGTCGGTCTCTTCCACCAGGCAGCACTGACAGAACCAGAGGACACAGTCTCAAGCTGCGTCAGGGAAGGTATGGGTTGGATATTAGGAAAAAAATTTTCACCGAAAGAATAATAAAGTATTGGAGTGCTCTTCCCAGAGAGGTGGTGGAATCACCATCTCTGGATGTGTTTGAGAAAAGGCTGGACATGGCACTTGGTGCTATAGTCTAGATTCTGAGTTGAGGTGTTAGGACATATGTACTCGATGATCTTAGCGGTCTCTTCCAACCTCATTATTCTGTGATTCTGTGATATGCCCCATCCCTGGAAATGTCCATGGCCAGGTTGGATGGAGTTTGTAGCAGCCTGGGATACTGGAGGGTGGCCCTGCCTGTGGCAGGGTGTTGTTGTAGTAAGATGAGCTTTAAGGTCCCTTCCAACCCAAACTGTTCTGTGCTTCCATGATCTCCCAGCCTGCACAGTCCTTGAGCGTGTAGTGCCTAGTTCCTACTTTGTGACTGCGTGGAAGGGTTCATCCCTTGGGTTGCTTGGGCCTCTCTTTAAGAAGGAATGACGTTTAAGTGAGGATGTGAACCTAAACCTCTAGAAACACAGATTGTTTATGATACTCTGTAGATCTTTTGTACTAATTTGAGAGCCACTGTGGCTGGGGTGCTGAATGAGATGCTTAACTATCTTAATTTTATTTAGTGTAGCAGATCACTAATATTCCAGGAAGTCCTTGTATACAGTGGTATAACTGTTTTAAAAATTGTGGATGAAAGTAGCTCCCTGTTTTGTGCAGGTTGAACTAATTCTTCCTAGGTCTGAAAAACATGTTTTGTTGCAGCTGAAGCAGCCTGAAAATCAGTGTCTAAAGAGCTTATTGGAACATCTGTGGTTTGTGAAAAGTCTTTGTAGAACACCTGAGTTACTGGTGGAGCCAGAGTGCTCCAGAGGCATTTAAAAACCTCTACAGTTCGTGAATGGTGCTGCTGTTAGTGGTTAGAATTTGTTGGCTTGCAGAGAGTGTGGATAAAATAATGAAACAAAATAAAGTTTCTAATAGATAATTATGTACACCATGGCTTAAATTGTGTAAGGCATGGAGTCTGCTATACAGGGAAAGCTGTTGAGAAGCTGAACTCGAGCATCTGCTGTTCAGTTGTTGGCACATGAGAGTCAATTTGTCACAATAAAGTGCTGCCCTTTGTTGCTCACAAATTTCAGGCTCCCCAGGGATGTAGTCACAGCCCAAGCCTGTCAGAGTTCAAGAAGCAGCTGAATGATGCTCTAAGTCACGTAATTTAGTTTTAGGTGGTCCTGTGAGGAGCAGGGAGTTGAACTCCATGATCCTTATAGTTGCCTTCCAACTTGAGGAATTCCATAATCCTGTGTCACAAAGTTGACTTAATTATGCAGCTCTGCAGGGTTTGGGTTCCTTGGGACTGCAGAGAGCAACTCAGAAGTTGTTGGCAGTGGCAGCAGCTGAGAACCTGTGTCAGTGGAAGATGTGGCTCCAAGCTTGGACAAGCAATGGTTTGTGGTGGTGTCAGAATAAACCCAAAACCCCGAGAAGTTCTTGTGTTACAGTAAGAGATAGGGCTTAGAAAAGGCAAGCACTATGAAGCTTTAAAAAACCAGTGTTTCTTGTGTTACTAAAAAGTATTTGTCTGAACTTTCCTGTATCCCAGAAAGGGAGAAAGACTGAAAACCCCAGGAATTAAATTGTGAATAATCTTTCATCCTGAGGTGTGAGCACTGGTTTGTGCACTGCTGGTAGTCCCTGAGGATGTGCTGGGTTTATGGGGGGTGCTCACACCTCTCCCTGTGGGCTCACAGGGTCTTCTGGTGTACAGCTCCATGAACTGACTAGATGAATAATACAGGAGCCAGAGGATAACCATTCCTTTTGTGGTTACTTCCAGGGTCTGGGGAAGATGACCACTCTCACACGGCAGGACCTTAACTTTGGGCAAGGTAATGTGTTGTACTGAGCTGCAACTGGTGTCCCTGTGAGGCTCCTCTTGGGTACTGAGCTTGGGGGAGTGTTGTAGGGTTGCTCTGTCCCTAAACTTTCTGCAGCTAACAGGAGGCAGGTAAAATTTATGCAGAAAAAAATAACCTGTAAAAAAGGTCCCCTGAGTCTATGGTATTGCTCTACTTTCCCACACCCTATTCCAGAATCCTTTACTTCTGTTTTTCAGTTGTTGCAGATGTTCTTTCAGAATTCCTGGAAGTGGCTGTTCACCTCATCTTGTATGTCAGAGAAGTTTACCCTATTGGGATCTTTCAGAAGAGGAAAAAATACAATGTACCTGTCCAGGTAGGAGATTTTCCTGGAAGCTCACAGCCACGTGGACAAGCGAAATAGCAAGGATCAATCAACACTCACCAGAAAAAACTTACACTCTGCAAGTGATTGTTTAATGGACTTATTTTTGAGGACTTTTTAATGGACTTATTTTTGAGGAGAGCTTAGTTCCTGTCATAAGAGAGAACAGCCCCATAGCTGAGGATACAGCAAGTGCTCGTGGGACAAGCAGGTCATGGATAACAGTAGTAGAAGGCTGCCTCAGCTCTGTGCAGTGAGGTAACAGGAGAGCATGTTTACTAGGAAGTAGAGATGGTTGGAATATGCTGTTCCCAATATGCTGTTCTGGATATACATTCCAGATATACAACAACTGTATGGGTGCAGTGATCTGCCTCAGCTGATTAACCCTTCCCTGAAGGAATTGCTGTTTTGAATGGGCAATTCAGCATTTTTCAGCACTATTTGAAGCATGACTTGAATGCCTTGTACACACTGGTGCTTCTGTTTAAATCTTCCCTTTTAGCATTGTCCTGGCTCATGTCAAACACAGCTCTGACTCTTCCCTGTGTTTGATACAGATGTCCTGCCACCCAGAGCTGAACCAGTACATCCAGGACACGCTGCACTGTGTAAAGCCACTGCTGGAGAAGGTGAGCTCAGACTGGGGACCTGGGCAAAAGTACTGCAGGTGGATTTAATAGAAAGTAAGAGAACATAAATATTATCTTAACTGCAACATTTGTTTGCAAATTTACCATACACAATATACTAGCTGATAAAAGTTCCTAACAAAACTAAAAACATCATAACCTTTCCTGGCAGTTAAAACCCTGCCTTGCTTGTCTCATGTACCACACTAGGACACGTGTCTGTATATTTCCAGTTACATCATCCTACCATTCTGCTTTACAATCCATCCGAGTTTAAGCACCTGGCAGAACAGTTTGAATGCTTTGCTGTGAACCAGGAAGCAAAGGTAGGCCTGGACTCCAGGTTTTGTGAAAGAAGGGTGTGACCAGTGAAACATTCCAGGACGCTGCTGGCAGGTTTTGTATGCCTTGCTCTTTACAGACAATTTTAATACACATGTAGAAAATGGAATTAGGTCTGTTCTAAATGGTGGTTGTACAAAGCTGCTCTGTTTGGACAATGGTCTGAATGTATCTTAACTTCAGTGTCCATCCCAGAGTGATGCAGTGAGATGGATGTGCATTTCCTCCTTTGTTCCAAAACAGAATCTAGAGGAATTTACAATTTAGCACACTTCATCTCCCTCAGCCACAAGCTGGCAGCTTAACACCCAGCAAGAAATGGCTTTGCAAAAGCATTTTTTTTCTGATTGCTAAGAATAATCTGAAGTCAGGTTTTGGATAAGGGCTTGTGCTGTGAGCCCCATCAACTGAGTGTACTCCACTGCATCAAAGATTGTGAAGCACACTGTGGGCAGCAGACAGCTCATATTAAGGAAGGGATTTTTCTGTCTTGGTTCCTGCAGAACGATGTGGAGAAAGTTGTGGTTGTAATTCTGGATAAAGAGCACCACCCCGTGGAGAGATTTGTCTTTGAGATCACCCAGCCACCTCTTCTTTCCATTAGGTGAGGTTTCCACTCCTGTTTGCCCATGGCATCCAACACCCAGCCCTGGGAGATACTCTGGGAGCAACTTCAGGCCTTTTCTGCATGCCAGTAACAACTGCTGTCTCCTCCACAGTTCTGAGTCCCTGCTGTCCCACGTGGAGCAGTTACTGCGTGCCTTCATCTTGAAAATCAGCGTGTGTGATGCTGTGCTGGACAACAACCCCCCAGGTAAATGTCACTTGGATCCAAGCAGCCTCGTGCCTGGCATTGGTTGGCTTGGCTGATCCTCTGGGAGCTGTCCCCTGAGCTGGAACCCGACACTTCTCTTAGGTTGCACCTTCACAGTTCTGGTTCACACACGGGAGGCTGCCACACGCAACATGGAAAAGATCCAGGTGATAAAGGTGAGTGATATCCTTGGGCACCTGATTGTGTGTGAGAAGCTGCATAGCAAAGACTGGGCAGTGCAGAGTTTTTGGCATCTTTAAGGTTAAGGCTGAGAGATGCTTTGAATGTGGAGGCTGGTGTCACACGAGGCACATCATAACTGTACTTGCAATGTGGTGAAATGGTTTATGCTGGTGAGCTGACAGCACATTTGCCACACACAGCTGCCACTGCAGACAACTTCAAGTCTTGAAATAGATTGTAACAATACTCACTGTCCAGTGCTTGCTCAGAAACTTGGAAATACTCAGGCGTGTAGAATAGGTACTTGAATTTAATCAAGCAAAAAAGCAGCCCTCACCCACCATCCACTGTGTGGATTTTGTATAAAGAGCAAGAAAGACTAAGATTAAAGTAATGAGTAGGTTTGGGGGCACAAATACATTGTATCTTACAGGAAACTGTGTGCAGCACACTTTCTAAAGGAAGATTATTTTTAAAGAATCCTTGCTTAGATACAGGGAACCTTTTTTCCTGAGTCAAGTTATTTTAGGTGTCCTAAGGCACGACAAAGAAAGCTACAAGTATAACATTGTTTCTAAATGAAAGTCTGTTCTGCACTGCTTAGTAATGGAAACTTGTGGTGTAGTAGGCCCACCTTCAGATTTCCAAGGCAGGATGGAAACCCATGCCTTAAGCACTCTGGAGCTGCAGTTAAATATTGGTGTAATGAACAGGCACGGTAGCTCAGGACAGCTGAGAGTGTATCTTTTAAAGAAGTGAGATGTCACCTTTGCAGTAATTGAAGTGGGTTGACCTCACAGTTTGATGCTGTAACTGAAGACAATTATGCTGAGCATCAGGGACAAGCATGTAAGTGTTAAGTTTTGTTGTTGTGGAAGGTTTGAATTGCCTGTTCCTTCCGTCAGCCACTCTGTCTCTCTTTCAACTTAACACAAAACAAGTGCTGAGGAGGAGCTCACCTTACAGCCCTGCTGGGTTCTGCCAGTTAACACCTTGTGTTCCTGCCCCCAGGATTTCCCTTGGATCCTCGCTGATGAGCAAGACGTGCACATGCATGACCCCCGGCTTATTCCCCTGAAAACCATGACATCTGACATCCTAAAGGTGAGCAGAGCATTCTGACCAAGAGGTGCTGAACCTGCTGTAGTTCTGAGCTTTGAATGCTCTGACATCAGCTCTGCAGTTTTCTGTGGTGTAACAGCTTTAAAACATACTGCTGAGCAGTAGCTTAGTCTTGCAGATGTCTGTGCCAGTAATCAAAGCAGGGCAAGACTCCTCATAGTAAAACAGGAAACCTGGTTATGGGGGAAGGTATAAGCACTACCTATTCAGCCTGTTGCAGGCTTTTTTTTTTTCCATTCACCTACCTATATACCAACAGGACTGTTGCTTGTTTCTCTCTCCAGATGCAGCTCTATGTAGAAGAGCGAGCTCACAAAGGCACCTGATTTCAAATCTTCCTTGCCTTCAAGCTTCATCTGATCTTCCAGTGGAGTAAGATCTGTCACAAACTGTATCTTGATAACCATCTCTTCAGCTGGCCTTCTGGGTAAATGTAGAGCAGCTGCTGCCTCTTTATTTCAAGTGCTCTTACCACTGTATAAAGAACTGACTTGGAATGGGGAGCCAGAGCCTGTTCCCATCTTGACTTGTGTGAGAGTACAGGTGTTGATACAGTGCATCCCTGGGGAGTCAGTGCTTTATTACCAGTCCAGTTCTCACCTGAAAAGGGCAGCTCCATTGCACACAGGCAGTGATAGATAGCTAGGAGCTGTCACACAATCCATGAGAGCAACATTTGTGCTAACGGGGAGTGAGGCCTTATGTAGTGTCTGTCCACTGTGACCATCCCAAGTAGTCTTCAATAAATACCAAGTTTTACCCCAGTTGAACTGGGCTGAGTTCTGTCCAAACCAGGCTCCTTTCTTCAGTGAAGAAGTATTTTTATTTTCTGTGGAGTTTCCACTGCTTTTCTGGCCTGTATGTGGGCTCTGTCAATTCCTATGAAAGGCTGTACAACCTTGGTCTCTCCCCTTTCACTCAGAGGTGGCATTAGCAATGTGGAATTTGTCTGTCCAGCAAGGACACCTGCCAAGTATCCTACTCCTAACTGAGAATAAGCAAGGAAAGCACAAATAATCCTGCACTTGTCAGAGGAGATGGAACATGGCCTTGACATTAGTTCTGGGTGTATAAGGGTGGGAGACACAGTTCAAACAAGCTGAGCTTGTCAGAGAATTTGGTACACTAGCCTGTCCAGCACCTCCTGCTTCCTCCAAGTAACAAGTGTAGGAACATTACAGATCAAGTCTGGGCACTGCTTTAACACTTTATATTGGGTTACACTGCTCAGTATAAACCAAAGGTGATGTGGGAAAAGCCCAGCAGAATCAAAAGGCACTTGTGTTGTTAGGCAGCTGCCTGAAGAGACTTCTTACCTTCTGTTTCTCCACCTGTTTATTCAAACACCAAGGGACTGTTTTGGATAGGAAGGTAGGTGCCATTTTGATCATACACTTAGAGAAAGGATAAGGAATTCACTACCAGTGACACAGCACTTAGGAATAAGGGGTGACAGTTTCCTGATGCTATGAAGGGTCTGCTGCAGATCATAAATCTTAACTGAATCTTAAAACTGAAACAGGAAAGGAAATACCATACAAAACAATCTGTGGCAGAGTCCTTGTAGATACCATTGATAATCTGAAATTAAGCATTTTAGCCTTATCTTTCCTACATTCCATAAACAAGAAAGTGTCTTTAAGACTGTGTGTGTTAGCATAAGAATGTATTAACTAGAAAAGATAGATCTCATATTTAATTGTCCCAGTTTTTCTCTGGAAGGACACCAGTAATTGGAGTAGCATCCATGGTAGAAGAGAGTGGAAGATGAAGACAGAACACCATTCCAAAGGGCTGGGCCTGCTGAAGTTCTACTGTGAACAAGAGCTGCAAGACAAAGCTAGGACACACCCAGACAGTCCAGGCAGATAGTGCACCTGAGGCCACTTGGTTACAGTCCTGAGGTAAAAGCAAACCCTTCCACAGTGCTTCACAGCCCAATGGTGATGCTGCTGTTTGTCACACGCACCCCATACCATCCTGCCCAGAACTGGGTGTCCTGGCCTCCGTGCTGGAAGAAGATGTGACGAACTCCTGCTGGGTAATTCCGGAAGGTGTGAGAAATCTGGACAGAAAAGAGAATTCCTCTTAATTTGCCTAAATAAACCAGTGTCCACCTAGAAGCTCAGAAAACTACAGTGTGTGAGTCTAAGAACGAGCTCTTCCTGAGTCTAGATAGCTTTCACTGCAAGTGCACCATGCCCTGTTTTTTGGGGGAGGAGGGAGTGGCAGGGGGAGGAAAGAAGCCTTTCTCACTCAGCCTTCTCCCCGACATCCTATCTGAGTTAAGCTAACATTAAGCTTGATTTTTAAGTGCATGTATAAGTAACATCTAATGCAGAATGTACAGCAAATCAAACCAGTTAAACACCTGTAACAGTTTAAGAAAAGTTAAGTCTGCAATACTTGGCTATCCATGCAATAGTTTTAAAACAGTTTTTTGATCAAAAAAAACTCTGAAACCTGCTCTTGTTATTTAATTATTTAGACAGAATCTTACATAAAACCAAGAAACAATTAAAAAGACTGCATTAAAACAACACAGAAGCCCACAGGATACTGTATAGAAAATGCTGGGCACCTAAAAATAGTATCTGTCTCATTCAGGACACTACTGCTTCTTCAGCATCATCAATAGCAAGGACTGACTCACCTTCTCTACAGAGCAGAGGAGGATGAAGAGCAGAGAAAGTCCACTGGCACTTTTGGCCAAGTAAGACTTGCAACACACAAGTGTCACAACACTGCTGTAAAGCTCCTGCCTCCCTGGCTGCTGCTCACCTCTCTCCACTTGGCATCACTCCACTGCTCAATGACCACTGGCTCAGGATGGAACTCCTCCAGGGTGGTGCCATCTTCGGCGAGCAGCCTCACGGTGAGCTCGTAGCGGCACCCGCAGTCAAACCTGGCAGCGTACCTGGAGAGGCAGGAGGAATCAAGGAGCAGGGCTGTATATACAGCATTCAGTTTTCTTTATTTTTCAAAAGCAGTCTCCAAGGGGATCCCTGTCTGCAGAGGAAAAGCAGTGAAGGAGTGTCATCCCCATAGCTATAGAGAAGTTCTAGAATTTACAGCTATCCTACCCTTCACAGGATTGCCACTGTGTAGTCCATTAGGTAAGTTTAGATTTAGCTTATTCTTCCTCAAGAACTACAACTCTCAAAGAATAAAGAACTGATTTTATGTCATGAAAAGCTCCAGAAGCCTAGCTTACCTCTAGACCAATGCCAGCAATTCTAATTTTCAGTACTTCCACTCACCAGTCCTTGACTGTAATTTCAGGCCGATTCTCATCCATCAGCTGATTCCAATAGCCTTCTTTATCCAGGGTAATGAGTTGAGACTTGAGACATGGCCTGAAACAGACACAGAAATACTCACAGTTCTACAGAACACATCTCCTCTCTTGCTGTCCTTTCCCTGACAGCTTTAATACCCACCCAGATCCTGAAGGCCCACAAAGCTGACCTGCCTAAACCCTGCCTTATCCATAGCCAGAACCTGACAAGAAAAATGAACTGAATTAGCTTCACCCCAAGATAAAAAGAATAGTTACCTACAAGCTGGATTAAGAGGGATGTCTGTACTGATGTATTGGTAACAGGAAACCAGGGCGTAGTGCTTGTAAAAGCTGTTGATTCCTCCTCTGGTGCCACCTTTTATTACAAATTGTTCATGTGACACACCTACCACTCCTGAAAGTTACAGAGCTTTGACCTTGTCGTGTCAGTACAGCTGACTGAGTTTACCAAACGCTTAACCTTTCTCTACCACCTTTGGGGGAGGAGAAGCAGGGATCCCATGTGCATTATCCTAAGTATAAAAATTACAGGAAGTTCCTGGTAGGCAGGGAAATTTAGCACCTGCTGTGATCAATTCTCTCAGCAGTACCCATCTCTTTAGATTAACTGGCATAAAGGGTTAATGAAGCTCCTTCCTTTTCCCACAGGGGATCTAAGGTTCAGCCACCAGCCTTCTAACCATGGTGCCTTTTCAGACAGATGGGAGGAAGCAGGTTTCCCAGTTTCAGATTACTGGAATCCAGTTCTTACCAATATGAAGTGACAAAGTATTTGTGTACTGTGGGGTCTGGCACATCATTTCCATGAGCTCCAGGCAGATCCTCAATTTTCCATTTATCTCCTCCATTCTTATCAAGTGTCCAGTGCTGGAAGTTTTCTAAAAACACAGGTGTCCAAGGTGAGGGTTAGGACCTCACTTCAGCTACCAGCAGGATCTCAGCTTTTGTTAGAATCAGCAACAGGAGAATTCTAGGAATCTACCTGATGTTTTCAGATCCACTGTATTTTTCCTACAGCTGTGACTCCTGTCATTATGCTGCCATTACCTTTATGTGGCTGTCAGCATCTAGGACAGCAGGTAGCAGATTTCTGACCTCATCAGAAAATCAGCAGCAGCAATAAAGTAGGATTACTGTAGTTATATTAGTCAAGTCTTTGGTAACAAAAGTTCTCCAGCTGCCCAAATGTTTAATCCCAATACCTGATTGTTTCACTACCACACTGTACTTGCAGAGCAAATTAATTGTCACTGCCTGCCGTACTGGGGCCTTATGACTCCAGATTTTTCTGGCTAAAACCACAAAATATTGGTAAATACATACCTATCTACGTACAGCAGTTTTACTGCAGGAGTTGAGCTGTGAATCTGACCTAGCAGAGCTACACCCAACAGCTGGACAGTCCCACAGCAGCTGAGGCATTGCAGGACACTGACTCATTCGGACTGCTCGGAAACTCTTAGTCCTTTATTATAAATAATGAAACAA
This sequence comes from Hypocryptadius cinnamomeus, assembly GCA_013400635.1. Classification (NCBI taxonomy): domain Eukaryota; kingdom Metazoa; phylum Chordata; class Aves; order Passeriformes; family Zosteropidae; genus Hypocryptadius; species Hypocryptadius cinnamomeus. Next base: position 24,693 of record VYZP01048441.1, on the reverse strand, counting down.
ACCTTCAGCACAAGGGTTTTTGATTAAGTTTCTCTTCAAGCGGCAGAGCATATAGAAGATCTTCCAGTCAGAGACGCTTCTCTCCAAGCTCTGACGATAAAACCCGTCGCGCTGGCACTTGCGCTTCCACAGGGTGGTCAGGTCCACCACGTAGCGCCACTGCGAGCACACCAGCCGGCAGGTGCGGAGCAGGTCCCGGGCGGGCAGCAGCGACAGCAGCTCCACCAGCACGTCCTCGGGGAGATCTCCGATGCTTGTCATGGCAGAGCGCGGCCCGCAGGAGGGCGATGGGAAATCCCCGCTACGACGGGCCGAGCTGCCGGAAGCAAAGGCAGTTTCCCCTCGTGACTAACAGACTCCCGGACAGCACACCCGGCCCCAGACCCGCTCCCCGCCGGAACTCCCGGCCCCGGCCCCGGCCCCGGCCCCGGCCCCACCTGGCTCCGCCCATCTGCTCCTCCGGACACGGATGTGCGAGGCCGCGGGGCGGGGCCGCCGTCCTTGGGCGGGGCCGCGGCTCTGGGGCTGGGCCCTTGGGCGTGGCATTGGGGCGTGGTCATTGGGCGTGGCCTTGGGGCGGGGCTCGGTGCTCTATCCCGGGAGCCCGGGCCGCCCTCTCCAGCCCCAGCCGGCGCAGCGCAGCTCGGAGTAGCCCGGCTCCGGCCATCCCGGCTGCGGTCATCCCGGTTCCGGTCATCCCGGCTCCGGCCATCCCGGCTGCGGCCAGCCCGGCTCCGGTCAGCCCGGCTCCGGCCAGCCCGGCTCCGGCCAACCCGGCTCCGGCCAGCCCGGCTCCGGCCAGCCCGCGCAGCAGCGGCTCAGGTAAGAGCGCTCGGTGCCTCCCCTGAGCTCCGCGGGTTTGCCGGGGTGTCTCCTGGGGAAAGAGGAGAGACACGCGTGTGCCCCGGACACGTCAGGGGATGGGCGCTGCCGGGAGCATGTCCGGGATGCAAAACCTTCCCGGTTTGGATGCTTACCTGGGGGGGGAAAGGAAGGATACCTCCGCCCTACTCCCGAGTGCGGGGGAAGCCTGGCTAACAGCAGGCAGGGAGCAGGAAAGGCTTCTGAAATTCCCGTACGAGATAAAACCAGCATGATCCCTCCCGTCTACTTTTTAAAAATTACATTTTGGCCTTCGGGACTGTGGTTGAGGGTTGGAGGTGTGGGGAGAATAAGAAATCACTAATGCTGTCTCCATAAAAGCCAGGGAGTTTTAAATTACAGTTTGCCCTGCTGGGTGCAGTGCAGATAGAGGACACATCTGAACGTCTAGATTTAGGATGCTGCTACAGCAGTGACTCCCAGTTTCTTCCCTTCCTTGCCAGGTTTGGCACCGCTGTGTTTTGTTTAGTTGCATGCCAGGGTATTTCACCTCTGTCCTTCGTGCTCTCCCAGGCTTAATGAGTCATTCCTGAGGAGTTTGGCTGCATCCATGCGGTTTGCTGCAATCTCAGCAGCTCCCCAGCACCAGGACTCAGCTGACATAAAAGCAGAGTCACAGTGCATCCCTCACGGATGACATGGGCTCTGAATCTGCACTCTCATCTTTCCACAGCCCTGCAGCATCTGGACCGGACCTCAGGGCAGCAGAGAGCTGTTTGGAGTTCAGAATTAGCACATGGAGTTAGAGCAGACACTTCTGACTTAATTCCTCCACTTATGAGGCCATAGACAATAGGATATTAGAGAATATCAGCTGAGTTATTTTCAGTTATGCTCAGACCTTTACTTTATACAGGCTCCTGATTAAGTGCCAGCACTCTGAGGGAAAGACTATCAGATATAGAATGAACCACTGCAGAGGTGCCTGGCAAGAAGCTTAACATTGATATTTGAGTACTGCTTTGCAGCATTTGTCATCAGGGATGTTCTTAAAGGCAGAACAAACACCTGTGTGCCTTCCTCTGCAGAGGAGATCATTACTAGGAAGCTGATTTTTGCAGCAGCAGAGATTCTGGAAGGACTGATTCCAGCCTGGAAAATGAACAAACTCAGTGGTCAAATATATACATTTTGTGGGCAGATTTCATTCAGGGCTTTTACTTAGAATATAAAAATAGTAATCTGCTTCAGGATATTAATGTAATAAGGAACAGGAGACCTTGAGGCTAGGAATCCAAATCATGCCTTCAGATAACATATTTATTTTCCCTTTTTTTCTACTGCATCAGTGTCTGACACTGCTGAGGGTGGGAAACCCTCACCATTCCTCTCCACCCTCTGTCTCAGCCAGCTGTGCCCAGCCTGCCCCAGGGATGGAGTCCCTCCCTGAGGCAGTCCTGATCCGAATCCTGGCCTCCGTCCCTGCGGTGGAGCTGGTGCTGGTGTGCCGCCTGGTCTGCTGCCAGTGGAAGAACCTGGTTGATGGAGCTGCACTTTGGATCCTGAAGTGTCAGCAGGAAGGCCTCACCAGAGCAGAGGAAGATGCAGAGAACTGGCAAAGCTTCTACTTCCTGAGTAAGAAAAGGAAGAATCTCATCAAGAACCCATGTGGTGAAGGTGAGGGATGTCACAACAAGCTTCAGGGTGTCAGAGAGATGACCAGTCACTGAGAATTGTGTATGTCTAGTCTGTGAAAATAGATCTTGGTTGCTGTCAGGTTGCAGAATTTTCTCCCTGCCCAAGAGTCAAGTCACTCAATCCATGCAGCCAAATCATTTAATGAGCACAAAGGCCCTTGATAATCAGCCTTTGCAAAGGGCTTTACACAGCATTAACTTCATCTAACCTCTGCAAGGATCTAAATCATGTTAGAGACATAAAGATGTCCTGTGTAGAAACCATCCAACACAGTAATGGCTGTGGCATTTTTTTCTGTATTGCTTCTTGCTAAGCCATGACAGGAGAGATGAAGGATTCCCAGCTCAGGGGTGAGTCTGCCCTCAGCTCACCAAGCCCTTCAGGCTTCTTTCCTTGGAGCAGCTGAGGCCAATCATGTTTTTATCCTCCTCACCTCAGCCCATGTTACAGACTGGGCATACACCCCATGTGCCATTATTCTGAATCTTTGACCTTACCTTGCCAGAGCTATAAGCTGCTTAGCAATAAGCAGCAGTAACCAAGCCTCACAACCCAAGCAGCAACAATTTCACACATCACAGACCAAAGCAGTATCAACACAGCTTCCCCATTTTGTTTACAAGTGACCTTCTGCAATCTTTTCCAACATCCAGGTTTCCCTCTTGAAAACCCCGATGTTTAAGGTCTTACTGCTTCAGAAAATACCACTCAGTGCTTTAGCAAACTCAGAAATAAAGCAATCAGCATCTGTCCCCAGAGTCTTTGTGTGCTGTGACACTGAAAATGGTGACACTGTTCAGAATACCTAAATTCTTTCCCTGGAGTACTTAAACCCACATGTACACAGCCACTTTGCTGGGGAATGTTAAAGTTTGGTGTGATTAGGCTCAGTCAGACTAAAGGTTTTTGCCTGACCTCTACTTAACAAACATATCCATAGTCTACATACCAAATCAGTGCCGTGTCTAATATCAAACTTTCACAAGCCAGAGGAAGGTTCCAGTGGGAGATGGAACAAGTTCCCCACATCCACAGGACTCATCCAGTTCTTTTTTCTGCCATTTGCAGAAGGCTTTGAGCACTGGGGAGAGGTAGAGAATGGAGGTGATGGCTGGAAAATTGAAGAGCTTCCAGGGGACTTTGGAAAAGAATTTCCTAGTGAAGAAGTCCATAAATACTTTGTCACATCTTATGAGTAAGGCTGCTTTCTTCTCTTACTCAGGAAAGGGGGCATTTTTGGCTCTCCCAGTCCCAGGAGAGACTGTGATACCAATTTAGCATCTTGTGTTTCAGGTGGTGTCGAAAGGCTCAGGTCATTGACCTTAGGGCTGAGGGCTACTGGGAAGAGCTGATGGATACAACCCAGCCTAAAATCATGGTAAGAGACTGGTAAGTATTAAGGAAGGCTCTGAGGACAGGCAGAGGTTTAAGAAAGATAAGAGAGGGCAGGCATAGACCTTATATATATATTGTGCCTTAAAACCTCAGCTGCCAGGATCCTGGATGTGGGACAGGGCTCACAGGCAGCTCCCACAGGCTTTAAACTGTTGGAGCACATGAACTCCAAGCCCAGGTTGCTGTGGTCAATGAGGGGAGGTGGTGGGTTGGGCTGAGAACTGTTGCAGATTTCCATCTCAAAGCAAGGCCTCAGTGACTTGGTGAGCATGGTGGAGCCTTTGCAGAGCTCTTACAGGTAATGCCAACACCTTGGCTCTCCTTGTAGGTATGCAGGACGCAGTGATGCTGGCTGCCTCTATGAGCTGTGTGTGAAGCTGCTCTCTGAGAATGAGGATGTGCTGGCTGAGTACAAAAGTGACACTGTCACCATCCCACAGGGAAATGATGCCAGCTGGACTGAGGTGAGTTACAGGTATGGGCTCAGCAGGTGACACCCAACCTACATGAATCAGGAATATTTATAAGCAGAAGAATTCTCCAAAGGGAGGAGAAGGCTCTGTCGTGTGTTCTCTGGAGCCGTGATCCTATGATTGAAAAAGGAAAAGGGAGGCTGCTTTACAGGAAACCTGCTGGGTCACCACTAGCAGGTGTAAGGTGCAGGAGATGTCACAGAATCACAAGGTTGGAAGAGACCTTCAAGATCATTTAGTCCAGCCTGTTCCCTGACACCCCTGGCACCCAGTGCCACATCCAGGCTTTTTTTGAACACATCCAGGGATGGTGACTCCACCACCTCCCTGGGCAGGCCATCCCAGTACTTTATTTCTCTTTCTGTGGAAAACTTTTCCTAATAGCCAACCTATATTTCTCTTGGTGCAGCTTGAGACTGTGTCCTGTGGTTCTGTCAGTGCTGCCTGGAGAAAGAGACCAACCCCACCTGGCCACAGCCACTTTTCAGGAGTTGTAGAGAGTGACAAGGTCACCCTTGAGTCTCCTTTTCTCCAGGCTGAGCACCCCCAGCTCCCTCAGTCGTTCCTCACAGGGTTTGTGTTCCCAGCCCCTCTCCAGCCTCGTTGCCTCCTCTGGATGTGCTCAAACATCTCAATGTCTTTCCTAAACTGGGGGGCCCAGAACTGGACACACAATGTCCAGCTGGGAGTGATTCAGTGGCCTCAGAGCAATGGGCTCAAAGCTTCTCCCACTGTTTCCTACAGCTGTGTTACCCAGCCAGGCAGCTCTGACTGTGGCCAGTGGGGCTGAAGGCTCTGTGCACTGAACAACAGTAGGTTTGTGGTGGTTTGACACTTACTAACAACTGTTTTGTCTCTTGTCCCAAAGATCTCTCACACCTTTTCCAGCTATGGGCCCGGGGTGCGCTTTGTGCGCTTTGAGCACGGCGGGCAGGACTCGCTGTTCTGGAAGGGCTGGTACGGCGCCCGTGTCACCAACAGCAGCGTGACAATAGAGCCATAGCCATGCTCAGCCACCGTCTGCATGCTGGACTTGACTTCCCTCAGGGCATCCCCTAGCCTTTGGATGGTTTCTGCATGGTGCTGCTGCTGGCTGTGGAGCAAATGGCCTTTCTGCATAGGATGCCAGGAGCCACCACCCATCCTTCCGCAGGAGGACTGTGCAAAGAATGTGAATGAATTTGAGAATGCACCACGAGACTCAGCCTCGCCACTTGCACTGATGTTCTCTGTCAGACAGGAGATCACCTAAATATCCTGCAGACCTCCTCTCTTAATCTCTAATCCCTGGCACCCAGCCTGAGTCAGCTGTCTCTCCTGCCTGCTTCCCTGACTTGGGCACTCCTTAACTTGAAGGGATGCTTTAAGCATATTTTCTGGAAGTTAGAGTGGAAAGAAAAGAATAAAGAAAACCACAGACCCTGTGTCTCAAAACATGCCAGGGAAACCCAGAGCCCTGTCCCCAACTGTTTCCATGACCTGCAGTGAGAACCTTTTCTCTTACACTGTTCCCAGCATCCATTTATCAAGGGAAATGTTGGGAAGAGAAACATGTCTGGTGTCCAGCCCTGGGGCTTCATTTGGCTCCCTCAGATAGATGGCATCAGAGTAATTGCTGGTGGAGAGAGATGGCAACAACTTAGGGAACTGGGTTAGAAAAAATTTGGGATAGGGTCCAGAAACAAATGAAAAAAAACTCATTTACCCCTTTCTGGCCTCTGCATGCTTCTTGCAACAAGCATCCTGGTCATCCAGTGTGACTCTGCTAGCAGGACACAGAAAGCTGTTGGCCTCGCTCCACCTCTGCTGACTATGTCTGCAAGAAGTACATGTCTGCCTCTGCCATGTGCTTGCTGACAAAACAGCACTTCAGTCTCCCACTTGAGCTTCTTGCTGTCACTCGGGGCTGTGTGCCCCATCCTGAACAGACCCCCTAAGCTTTCCTGAACCAAGACTGTCCCTGCTAGTTATTCCACTCAGAAGAGAATCCCCTAACAGAGCTGGTGTTGCCTAAAGAAAGTATATTTTTGTGTCCATGTGTCCTCTCTCCCTGGGCTGCCATTTGAGTGCCCCTTTACATGTGTAGTGACTGCTACTGATTGCAGCCAAAGGAAGGAGCTTCCTACCTGGACACTGTGCATGTAACTTCCTCAGGCTTTCTGCACCTGGGTGCCCCACACACACAGAGTGCAGGCAAACATAATAAAGTGACACAACTGTGTGTGGATTTCCTCTTTTGTACTGGGTATTTGTCCCCTGTGCTCAAGCATCTGTCTTCTGATTATGTGGAGCACGTCAGCCAGTTCTCTCCAAAGGCAGGAGGCACTGTGCTGTGTGCAATACCATGGGTGTCCCTGAAAGAGGTACCTGCTCTGCTCCCCAGCACCCTGGACCCATGGGAGACACTTAATGTGCAGTGGCTCTGCAGTGTAACAGCAAGCAGAAGTGCATTTCAAACAGAGTGGGAAGTCATTCAAGGCACAGAGAAGGTACAGGAAGGCTTCTACAGAGCCCAGCCCTGCTGCACACCTTCCAGGTCGTTTGTCACTAGCTGTGCTGTGAGTTCAACGTTAGTTCTGACTCAGGAGGAACCAGAATCAGTTCAGAATGTAATTGTTTCCCTTCCCTTACCCCTGCACACACTGTCATGCAGGGCTGCTTTACCCACCCTTGGCCTTTAGTGCAGCTTTTAGTTAATGTTCAGCTCACTGCCAACTCCCTGCCCCACAGAAGAAACAATCCCTCCATTTGTCCCTAAGGAATCAGTATAGTGAGGGGATCAGTATTTCACACCTCAATGCAATTGTTAAACTGAACCTCTCCTAAGTCACCATTGTACAGTGAGGATAAACCTCAGGATTAAACCTTCAGATGCTGTGGCCCTACCTGTGCATATGAGGTAGGACCATGGTCCCCACTTTGGGTTTATCTGGGCTGAAGCACTAAACTCACACAGCCTCCCCAGCAGCTCTGTTAAATGAACTCAGCTGCCTGAGCTCTTTTCTCCTGCCACTCCCTCTTTATGTTAGTACCCCCCTGTCCTGGTTTAGGGCAAATCTGGGAGAAAACCTCCAAAGGGGGCCCCTCCAGAAAGCAAACCCACGTGGTCCCTCCCCACAACTGGTTTGGGAAGGATTCCTCTGAGAGAAGTGGAAAGAACCAGTTTGTTTAACAGGCAGAACACCCCCAGCACACAAAATGAGCAATACCAGATGACAACACTCTTTCACTGCTCTGAAAGGATGACAAATTCAGAAAGCCTCTCCTGTGGGTGGTTGCTCTGTTATCAGTCCCTCAGGTGCTGGGGATGGCTGCTGCAGCCACAAGGTGCAAACTCTCGGTGTTTCCCAGGTCCCAGTCCAGAGCAGGTTTGAGTGCTTCCAAGAAAGAGAAAGAAAAACAGTCCAAGGAAAAATTCAGACTGCCTAGCTAAACTGACTAACGAGCAGGAGCAAAAGCAGGAGCAAAGCAGAAGCAAGAGCAAAGCAAAAGCCAGAGCAAAAAGCAAAAGCTGCACTGTGTACTGCCCCATCTCTGTGTCCTGCTGACTGTGGGGGAGTGAGCAGGCTGATAACAAAACAAAACTTCGCTTTCCAGAGCCGGTCTTGAAGGCAGAGAACATAATATCCAGCATAAACAGAACACACAGTTGGGGATACAAGCATCATAATGTCACCCTAGGACATCCCCATGTTCACATTTGCTGTCAGGGGCCACCTGCAAAGCCTGTCCTGACCTTCCCACTCCCCTCCAAGAGGTGTTTTCCCAGACACTCAGTGCCTGCAGCCTCACTGCAGAGAACAGCCACCTCTGCTTCACAGAGCTGCTCACAAAAGCCAGGGCTGACCTCAGGGGAGCAATTATTCCTCACATTCAGCCATGTCAGTACTAGATTCCCAAAGAAAGCGTCTGGCTACATGGGGAAAAAAAAAAAGTCTTGCTCACATTATATTTTTTTTATTTTGTTCCAAATGCCTTTTGAATTTTGATCAAACACTGTAAGTCTGAACACACTGCACCATACATGTACACCCAGTTCCAAGGTGATGTCAATTCACCTGTCAGAGACAAACAGAGTACAGCAGGGTAATGGCTTCTCACACCTTACAGACTTCATGGAAATTTAGATGCTGCAATTTCATAGGATTACAGAAACTAAGTGTAACTGTGGCAAAAGGCCTTACATGTATTAAATCTCCCAGCTGCTGCAGGGCTCTGTCACCCACCATTTCAAGGTGACTTCCTCCTGCTTTCTGCTGTGCCAACACCAGCAAGCAGCCGTGTGACACTACACAGTAACTTCTGGGAACACTGGTGACCAATGCAGATGTGTGCAGTACAGACAGAAAGAGGTCTGCCCAAGTGATTTATATCAGGTGTTTGCATCCCCCAGACACACAGTATTTAGAAATCTGAGCATTAAAACACAAAGACTGAGTCTTGCTGAAACATTCATGATAAAGAAAAAAAAAATACCAAAAAGCCAAAACCACATCAAAGGGTCCCCTCCCAATCTTGGTCATGGCAACAAGAGCTGCAGAAAGGGCTCTTGTTCTTTTGCACATCATGCCCACAAAGCACTCCAGCAGTGCTGAGCTGTGCTGGACACAGAAGTGTTTTCCAAACACCCACAGTGGGATGGGACAGGTGGGTGATGGGACAGGAGAGCTCAGGACAGGAGCCTTTCACTCTTTGCCAAGACACCACATGAAATCTCTCACCCCTACTGCTTTAACACTCAGAGGCACCAAGAGAAGCCCCAGTACAGCACCACAACCCTGTCCTGCTCTTACCAGCTGGCACCTGATGTCCTGGGTGGCTGATTGTACTTGGTGTCTGCTCTTGTACAAGATACCTCTGTAATTTTCTTTTCTACAAAGTGCACCACAGTTAATCTTGGATATAAATGTCATGATAGTTAAAAGGAGTTTGTTATTTTGTTTTCTGGTTTGAGGTTTTTTCCCTCCTTGGGGTTTTAGGTGGTTTTTTTTTTGTTGTTGTTGGTTTTGGTTGGTTTTTTTGTGTTGGTTTTGTGGTAGGTTTTTTTGGCTTGGTTTTTGGTTTTGTTTTGGGGGATTTTTGGTGTTTTGGTTTTTGGTTAGTTGGTTGGCTGGTTGATTTTTTTTTTTTTTCATATTAAATTCTACAGCAAGTCTCTTGCAGAGGAACAGAACAGAACAATATGGGGTCCTGGCAAGGAAGAACTATCATACATCTCCTGTAAAGTCTAATAGAATTTTTCTATATGAAGCATCTATTATTACCCACCTGGGGGGTTGTGGACAGATTGAGGAGTTTTCTCCCCCACTAGGCAATTTAAGATGGGGGATGGGACACTTGGAGGAGAAAATAAAAGTAATCTATCTGACAATTCCCTGTTGCTTGCAGCCCAGCTGTTCTAGCCAGTTGTAAAAGGGAGGGTAGTTTAGGAACTTCATTCCTTCTAAATCAGCTTACAGAGGCTGGGAATAGCACTTCTGAAAGACAGGATAGCAGAGCATCAACTACTGCAGCAGAGAAATTCACCTGAAAGCTGTAGCAGAGATTAACAGATTGACAGATTATTCTGAGCTGGCAGGGACCCCAAATGATCACTGAGTCCAGCTCTTGAGTAAATGGCCACAGAGGGCTTGAACCCCACCTTGGTGTTCTATGTTATTAGCACCATGCTCTCTAACCAAATGAGATAGGGTCAGATATCAGTAGGGTCACAGGCAGTGGGGTGGAAAACCAGGGATTTATCCTTGCCTGTCAAGAGCAGAAACCCTGCCAAGAACTGGAAAGCCTTGGACTAGTGAAGAAACACTCCCTGAGGCACACATCTCCCTTTGCAGCCACTCCCACACCTCCTTCACTGCTGTCCCACATCATACAGGTACCTCAGGGGACAAAGCAGTCCCCATGTCAGCAGCCTTGGCACTGAGCTAACCTGATGTCACTGTAGGACACTAAATAAAACAACACACACACTGGAACTCCAAGGTAAGAAGAAGGGAAGTTTATTTTCTGACTCCAGTATTTATAGACTTTCAAAAGTGACAGTGGATTGGAGGATGACAGTGCCACCTCTCCAATGACACTGGACAAACCAACAGTCCATCAGTTCTCTCCTCCTCCAGAAAGGAATGCAAAACAATCATTATTTACATAAAGTGTGTGAGAAACTCCATTACAAAAATGTAAACATCAGAAGGCTTAGAAGAAGTTAGAAAAATAGGGCAACAACCTGATTCCTGCTTCTCCTTCCATCCAGTTAGTTCCTTCTGATGTCCTCAGAGCAGCGACTCCCCTGGCCTCAGTCTCCTTACCTAGCAGGGAAATAAGGACCTAAAGGTGCTTTCCTGCTGGGGACACACTTTGGAATTGCAGAGAGAACAGCTACAGGGAGTTCAGCTGGGTGTCTCACAGAACCTGGCAAGCACAAGGATTGCTTGTGCTCACAAGCTGAGCTCCTTCCACAGCAGTCTGTGTGTAAAGCAAAGCTTCACAGCCAGAAAAACTCATGATCAAGGCTGACACTGGAGGAAGAGATGTCACAGGTACGGTGTAGGAATGGGCCCCCTGTTGACAGAGTGGCAAAACTCTCATTTGTGCCCCCAAAAAGGAAAGAAGTCCAGGAGTTTCTCTCCTCAATCAGGTGAAAAGGCATCTCATAAGCCTAGGAGACTTCACCTCAAACTTAAGGATGGCTAATTGGACAGAAGCCAAAAAGTCCCACCTGGACAATTTACCGGAAAAAGAAGTGAACAAAAAAACCTAATCACTTTTGTGAAGTGTTTTACCAGGAACAAAAACCTCTTACACCAGGTTCAGGTTTTCTGTTTGCTATTTTGCCTTTTATTAAACCTTTCTGTTTCCAGCACTGCAGCAGAAGCCATCCTGCTGATTTTATACCTCCAAAGGTAGCTGAGCTATCTTGGGTGTGTTGTAGACCTCCAAGAGCTTATGAGACCAAGCTCAAAAAACCACATATAACAGTACAGAGAAGCAGACACAGAGGGCTGGGGGCTGTGCCACCCTCCTCAAGCCGGGTCCCTGGGCTGTGACAGCAGAGGGCACTCGGGCTGCAGGCAGGAGCTGCTGCTGCTGCTGCCGGCACAGGAGCTGTGATTACACCGCTCTGGATGCTGCCTTTTGGGTCTGCTCCTGAGCCCTGCACCTTGTTTTTTCCGGCTGCAGCTCAGGCTCGAGTGAGTGTTTTCTTCTCATTCTCTAGCAGTGCCTGCTGGCGTGGTTTGCAGCGCAGCCTTTGCTGCACACACCCCAATGCTTATCCCTGCCATCCAGGACACCTGTGCACATTCTGGAAGGATTGCTGCCTCTTGGGCAGCAGGCACAGCACACCTCTGTTGGATGCAGGCAGCCTTTCAAACTGCAGTGAGCAATCAGAGCAGTGAAAGCTGCTTGAACACAGACCAAGGCCTTTCAAATTCAAGTGGAAGCAGCATGATTTGCTCAACACTGTCCTAGAGCATGGAAGTATCACTCAAATTATTAACATGCCTTTCCTTGCAGAGTATTTTCTAACCTTAATGCACCCACAAGACTCAGAAGAGTCTCACCCAGAGCAGCAGGGCTGTCTGTGTCTCCTGGTGCACCATGCCCAGGCATTCAGAATCACAGAATCACAGAGAGGTTGGAAGAGACCTTAAAATCATTGTGTCCAACCTGTCCCCTGACACCTCAACTAAACCCTGGCACCCAGTGCCACATCCAGGCTTTGTTAAACACACCCAGGGATGGTGACTGCACCACCTCCCCGAGCAGCCATTCCAGAACTTCATCACCCTTTGCATGAAAAACTTTTTCCTAATATCCAACCTGTATTTCCCTTGAAATAAGAAGCCACTCACATCCCCTCTGCCCACCTCCTCTGCATGCAGAGCTCTGCAGCCCTCCCCAGCCAGCAAGGAGTCCCAGATACATCACACATGCCCTTGGCTGACCTCCCTTGCAGGCACTCAGAGCAGCTCATCTGGAGCTGTGTCTGTGCAGAGCCATTAACCACAGTGCAATCAGTGCTCCAGAGAGGCTGCAGTAAAGCCATAAGAGCTCTCATTGGGCTGATGGATCGTGGGGAAACATCTCACTGCAGCAGGAACAGGGGCTGGGCACTGACAGGGAGGGGAGGAAGCTTTGGCTTGCCTCCCACAGAGCACACTGCAGGTGTACCATGTTCAGAAGCACTGAAATGCAGTGGGATATATATATATATATATATATATATATGTATGTATGTATATATATATGTATGTATGTATACGTATATGTATATAGGTGTGTATATATATGTGTGTGTGTGTATATATATATATATATATGTATATGTATATGTATGTATATCTCCAAGTTTCCCTGAGCATGAAGATTCTTTTCTGAAGAGCTGAGAGCAGAGAAAGGATGGTATCAGAGCTCTGCTACTTGCAATCCTTGCAGAAGGTCCTGAAGTCAAGCAGTGATATTTCTACCTCACCACACATAATGCAACTCCTCTCGTTAATATTGACACACAAAGCATTGCAAAATGGAGCAGATAAAATCCTGATCCAGATATGAGTAATGACTTTGCATTTTATTTGAAAATTAAACCTAATCTTGTGTTGACTGTGCTATACAAGGTGAAATAATGAAACAGATTAAGATGAGATCTTGTTCACTCTTGCTGAACAAAAGCCAATTAATTGTCAGCAGGATTATCATGAAGTCTTTCTTCTCTCAGACAAATACAATCAGACAGAGTCTGTGTGCTGGTGCAGGAGGCTGGTTTATTGGTAACTCTGCCTGGACTGATGAAAACACCACAAAGACTCAGTTACCCACACAGACACTCCTACCTTGCTTTTCCCCAGTCTCTCCTGCTAACTTGCACATAGGAGAGAGATGCTTTGGAACCAGCACACAAACTTCCAGCTATACAACCCAAGCCTGCCTGCTCCAAGTCCCCTTCTCCTGCCTAACTCAGATCCCTTCCCACCTGCACATCTCTCCTGACACAGATTTGTCCAGTCTTTTTTCAAAGCTTTCTGGCTAGAAAGGCTTTACCCTTGCAAATCCTTTGTTCCAGTCCTCCACCATGCTGAGATGTTTCCTCTCTCACCCACACAAAATCCCTGTTGCAATCTTTCTGCTATTTGCCTGGTCCACAGCAGAGCCATCTTCTACCTGTCTGCCATGATGACAAGCAGAGAAGTAATTCCTGCCTCTTCTCATCTGTCATTTTTCCAATAGAAAACAGAAATCTGTGAAAAGGCAAGGATTGTGGGAAAAGTTTCTAATGTCACTGCTCTCCCAAAAAAATGAGGGAAGACTCAGCACAAAGATTGACTATGAGACCTGATGAAAGACTTCAGCACTGCAAGGAATATCACTTGGGAGTAGTTCAGGCACTGCTGGGAGCCCTGAGACATCACTGGAGTGTGGGACACAAGGAAAGGTGCAGCTGAGGTTGTGGCACTGAAGGGTGGTGGTACTTCACAAAAATAGCTGGCATGGAAAAGGAAATCCTGGTTTTAGCTGAGAAGCTTCAAGGTAGGAAGAGAAACCAACACCAGCATACCTGGAAAAAGGAGAACACCTGTGCTGAAGTCACTGCCCCACTCCTATGGCAGAGTGAAGCCAAAACACACCCTGCCTTGCCAAATCATGACAACCCCCCTTTTTCTGACAGCACTGAGAGCTCCACACAGCTCAGGAGGGAAGGAGCCTGCAACAGCTAGAAATGAAAGGCATTGAGAGAATTTGTGAACAATTTACTTGGAGAAAATACTTCCTACTTTTACACTAGGTTAAAACAAAAAAGTAAAATTAAACCCCACCAAAGCCTGCAGCACCAGCATTGAGACAAAGATGACTTAACAGAAAAAACTTGGGCAGGAAAAATGATTTTCTTTGCCTGCATTGCCAGGGGAATTAAATCTTGTTTTTTTCCCTGTCACCACCAAGTGGAATAATCCAATATATTAAAGTTAATGTGCTTCTTGTATTTATTGCTGTGTATTTGACCTAACAGAATTTTATTCCTACATCAAGAATAAAACCATTCCGGAAGGCAAACTGCAAAGCTCTAGATCAATTACTACCTTCTCCAACAGCTGAAAAGTGAGTTATTTCTTGTAAGAGAGAGGAAAAAAAGTAGGAAATAATAATAAAAACAAAAAAACCTTTTCACTGTGCAGCAAGCTCTGCACTGCAGACCTGTTGAAGTTCAGCAATATTGAGTTTGGTTTCTAGGCAACTTTTTGAGAAATCAGGCAGCATCCCCAATTCCCCTTGGCAGATGCTGGTGTCCCCCAGAGCACACAGCACTCAGGCACCCATTCACAGTGGGCTGGGCAGAGCAGAGAGCACAGCTCCAGCCCACCCTTCCCACTGTGCCTTCAGGGACCACACTGGATCCAAAGCACCTTGCAGTGGCAAATGGGTAATGACCTGTCCAAGGCAAATCTTGCTGGTCAGCAAACAACAGCACGGGCACAACAGCATGAAACACAGCACTGGGGTGTGAGAGGGCCAGGCAGAAGTGGACAGAGGCAGGGGGATGGATGACTCACTGGTCCAAAATCACTGAAATAAATATGAAAACATTCCTCCTTGTCCTGTCTTGGGCCAAGCCTGCAGGATGCCAGCCTGTGTGGGAGGGGTTTGGACCAGCACACACCAGCTTCTTTCTCACTACTGGGTCTCTGACACTTTGCTTGGGGGGGTTACCTGGCATCCCTGGCTCTGGGGATCCCCAGAGGCAACTCCATGACACCTCAGGGGCTGTGTTTGGAATGCCTGAGTGAGACCCTCACATACCTCATAGGGGATAACTTGACAGTTTGCTCCTCTTCCTCCTGGCCCCCTTGTTCACTCTCAGCACACACCTGCACATGCCAGCAGGCTGTAAGGGACTGGGACTCAGGCAGGCAGCACCTGCCCTCCCCTCATCACTCTCTCCCCTTTCTTCTGGAACAACTGCAGGCAAATCTGGCACACCATTTGCCACAGATCAGGGAGCCAGGACAGACAGCAGGCAATAGGGATGTTCTGGAGCCCAGTTGTTAAGGCCAGCCCAGCCCCTGGGCCATGGAAAGTATCAGCCTTTCAACACAAATGATCAACTGTGCAAAGCAGCTTCCACAGAAAAGGGGGAAATTAATTCCTCCCTGATTCCCCTCCTGAACTCGGCTTATCCCTGAAGCATGAGATTAAATTACCCTTATCATTATGGTAGCTTGCCTTGCTAGAAATGTTATTAGCAGTGATGAAATTATCCAGCCCTGATTTACTCTGGAAGGAAATGCAGGAGGCTCCTCACGACAGCTACAAGGAGTAGATGCTCTTCAGCAGAAGGGGAAGGGCTCTTCTCCAAGTGCCATAGTAGCCCCTCCAAAGGAAGGACCAGGACTTTGGACTCAATTTATGCAACACACTTCTGTTACTGAAGTCACCATGTCCTGGATGGTCAAGCAGCATGTATTCTATTTGCCATCTGTAGGGCAGTTGTCTTCTGCTCATTGGGCAGTTTTCTTTATCTCTTCCACAAACCACTCCTCCCTCCAGGAGACATCTGCTGATAACAGGCTATGGAATGTCACTGCATGGCTGATAAAAATTACAGCATCCCACTGGGAGATGCTCCACCCAGAGGGAGGAGCCGAGCATTCCTACCTGGATATAATCTGAGATTCTGGAACACCAGCACAGCTTCTCCACTGGATTCCCAGAGGAGCAGCTGCCTCTTCCACTGGATCTTCAGAGGAAGACTACACCCNCTTCAGAGGAAGGCTACACCCTTCTCCAGGATCCCTGCTCCAACAGAACCACAGCTGGCACTGCAGGAGGGCTGCAGCCACAATTCCAATGGGACTGCTGCCAGCACCCTGACCAACAGGGTGTCAGGTTGTGTTCTGACTGTCAGTGTTGTTTTGGTTTCCTGCATTGTTTATTTTATCTTTTTATTTTCTTCCCTAATAAAGAACTGTTATTCCTGCTCCCATATTTTTTTGCCTGAGAGCCCCTTAATTTAAAATTTATAGCAATTTGGAGGGAGGGGTTTTACATTTTCCATTTTAGGGGAGGCTCCTGCCTTCCTTAGCACACACCTGTCTTTCCAAACCAAGACACACCAGCTGAAGACCACAAGCAAATGATGGCCACGTCTTTGATGACCAAGAGTTGCACACCCTCAGAGAGCTGTGACATCCAGGCCTTTCACATAAACCCAGGTATTGACACTGCAACTCCTCATCCCATTTCCTTTTTGAGCTCTAGCCCAGGCAGGATGTTCCCAAACTGTATTGTTGAATTGGGCTTTGCATTCAGTATCACAAGTGATAATTGACCTGAAGCTGTGCTGGGCAGAGCTCCAGCTGTTCCACCTGGGTATGGAGGTAACAGGAGAAGTTTCTGACCTAAGGGACTGTGAGCTCTGCCATAGAGGACTGAAAACACACATGTCTCAAGAAAATTCAGGCAGGGTTTCATTCCTGGAGATCAGGAAGTGATGTGAAGATGCAGCCCAGTAGCTTTGTCTTGGGTTATCACTGTGCCCACAGGCCACTGCAATTCAGAGGGTCAGACAACACAGGCTTTGGAGAGCAGCACTTCCCTCAGCTGTACAACACAGCTGGGACACTGCCTCCCTTCCTCTCCTGCTCTCTGCCTCCTTTGGGAGAGATCTGGAGGCAGGCCACTTCTCAGCACAGGTACCCCTGGCAACAGCAGCTCCCAGGGCCCATAAGGACATGCAAGCCAAGCTCACAACCAGCACATCCAGCAACTAATGGGGAAAGCAAGGCAGAGACAGCAGGGGCACGATTTTGAACCAAATCAGTAATTCCCACCGTGTTCTTTATGGTCTTGTTAAGTTTGTTTTTAAACAGGGGTGCAATCAGCCTTGGCCTTGCTTGGAAAAAGCAAGAAACAAACAGAGCTCATGAGCATAAGGGGATTTGGGGTGCCCTGTTAAAGTGGGAACATAGATGTTTAAAGGGATAGAAAGGGCAGGTGTGGGCTGTGGGGAGCAAAGGAGTGCAGGCAGGCACACAGGTAGCTGGTGAGCCACAGAACAATCCAGCTGCCACTGCTTTTGGAAGCACCAGGCTGTGACTGCATGTGCACACATGTAGGCTCACAAAATGACACCTGAGAGCCACAACATGACAGGCACCCTGTGCACAGGGCTGTGCTGGGGGAGTTTAACATTCACTCAGTCTCTGGCTTCCCCCTGCACACTCAGCAATCCCCAAAGGGGCTTCCCCTTTTCCAGTCAGCTCTAACACCTTATTGGTTTCTTCTCCCTCTGGACCAAGTTTTAAATTCATCACTGTTTTTAAGGAAACACTCAAAGAAAAAAGCAGAACTGATAGCTAAATCAAACCTGCTGAGAGTGCTTGTTTAATTGAAAATGCCATCTGTAATTTACATGTCAGGGCTGGAATGGTTATTAAAGCCCTCCTTGATTACTGCACCTCATTTCACAGTTTCAAAACAGACAAGAAAAAAAAGTTGCAAGTGGGTCATACAACACAGAACCACCAAGCAATGAATAAGCCTCCCCAGTGCACACCAGTGGGGGCCAGGACAGCCTGTCCCCCATGGCAAGGCTGGCTCTTGCCTCTGTCCAGCACCAAGCTGCTGGGAGATCATCTCCCAGCTGCAGCAGAAGATATTTTCTCTTGGAGGATGCACAGGAGAGCCAGACAGAGCAGGCAGTTCATCTCTTCCAGGCCCAGCAGGCAGGCAGCTGCTCTTGGAGCACTGGGCAGGGTGGAGTCCCCCTCCAGAGGTCCAGCTGGAGAGGCTGGAGAGGCAGCTCTGTGTCCCTGCACTGGTTCTGCCCAGCTGCCAGGCATGTGCTGTTTGCTGCCTGCTCCCCCTCACTGGCACTCCTGGGGTACTACCCGCTGTCCCCACTCACTTACCCAGAGTTTTCCTGCTTCTCTGTGCAGTGCTCTCTGCCTGGTATCCAGCTCTTCCCAAGGCCAGGGGGAAAGCAGGTGGCTGCTGGGGTGGGAGAAAAAGGAGCAAGCTCATGCTGAGATCAAGGTCAGAGAAATCGCTGCCTTGTCCTGATTCCA
Source organism: Hypocryptadius cinnamomeus (assembly GCA_013400635.1). Taxonomy (NCBI): domain Eukaryota; kingdom Metazoa; phylum Chordata; class Aves; order Passeriformes; family Zosteropidae; genus Hypocryptadius; species Hypocryptadius cinnamomeus. Next base: position 6,242 of record VYZP01048441.1, on the reverse strand, counting down.
GCCAGAGCTGATGCAGGGGAGGGAGGAAAACAAATCAGCAGCTGCTGAGGTAGCAGCACCAAAGGCAGGCTTGCCATCCATCATTCTAAGACTGCTGTTTATAAACCATTAGGCCTCAGTAAATTACAGGAGGAGCCAGAGGAGCATGCAGGCCACCATGAGCACTGGCTGCAAGCCATCTCCTTCCTGCTCTCCTGGGGCAGAAGAGCTGCCAGCATCCCCCAGTGCTTGCTGCCAGGGAGGAAACTTGTCCCAGCAGAGCTGGATTCAGACACCCAAAGCCATCACCAACCTTGGGTACAACAGTGTTGTGCTTTGGACCTGATTAGCATAAAGGATTTGATAATCAGGATGCCTTGGCAAGAACAAACAGAGATTTGAGGATTGAATCAAGACTAGCTGAAGATTGAATCAGGCTGACAGACTGGAAAAGAAGATTGAATCAACTTCTACAAGCAACAGATGTTGCAAAATGTGTAAGTTTGTTTATGTGATGATTAACCCAATCATTGTAGTAAAAAATTACTAGCCTTCCTAGAATAGTATATGAGCATATTGTAGTCCACAATAAAATCAGATTCTGACCACCAGCACTCAGTCTCCCTGCCTCTCTCTGTTGTGGATACAACAGCACACCTGATTCCTTGGCCACTGGTGAGGCTGGGGATGTCCCTGTGCCAGCAGGGCACCTGCATGCCATGCAGACCCCCCTTTTCTGTATGGGTGCCATATGCAGTGGCAAGGCTGGTTACATTAATCAGTACTGCAGTGGGGGCACTGGGAGCCATTAATTGGTCATTAATGGTCATTGTGAGAGTTGGAGGAGACTTCAATGGGTACCTGGCCACAGGAACCGTGGCCAGGAGCCTCTTACTATCTTTACTCTCACTTTACCGCTAGGTTTAGTCAGTGGTTGAGGTTAAGGCATGAAATCCATCACTCCTTTGACATCAAGAGCAGGAAGAAAACAGGGATCAGGTGAACCAGTGAAGAGTTCTGTGCCCCAGCCCTGGATTCCTTGCTGCAGCAACACAGACAACAGTAAAGAATCACAGTTGATGAGATTTTTGCACACAACTCCCCCCACCCCAAACCTTGACCTTCCTGGTTGCTTTTAATTTATGCATTCACTTCACAATGCAAAGAATGTAAAAATAAATAATTGAGATACTACAAAATGTATCAAGAGATGAGCTAGGACCAAGGGTAATCAATATTGCCCTCAGCTACCCCTATGAAGTCCACTGTAATTGGATGGTAAAGCACTCTGCTTTCTGTCAGAAAAAAGGGGAGCACAAAGAGACTCACATTACAGAAGGCTCATCCCACATTAAAAATTACAGTAATCAAAGCCATAATGAGCTGTAACAGTTAATGAAACTTTTCAACAATATCTTTAGGCTCTAACATTAGAAATGGTAACATTTAAAGAATAACATAAAATGACACTACAGGAGAAAGATCACTGGGGAAGGATCTGCTGGCTGTCAGTGCCAAGGAGCTGATCTTACCCATCAACAACGTGCCAGCCCCCAGTGAGTCTTGGCAGTCTCCCAGGAGCAAAAGGTGGGAAGGGGTTGGACTCTCCACAGGTGCTTTGCACCCCAGTCTCACCAAAACAGGCACAGGGCCCTTGGAAAGGCCACAGCTGGACAGCTGGAATAACTCCTAGCACTGCTCCAGCTTTAGTACCCCAAAACCAGCCCCACAACTGCTTACAATACAAGAAATCAGGGTTTAGAAAGGCATTTAAAAGTAATTCTCTGTATCAGAGCTCAGTGGGGGAGTATCAGAGCCTTGAAGGAGAAACAGAGAACCATCAAGCTGGCTTAAAACAGAGAACCAAGAGACAGGTCTGGTGTTTAGGAGAAAAAGTGTGCAGCAAGAAAGGAGGTGTCTCATCTGCACACTGATTTCTGTTCTGACCAGCAGTCTCATGCTTGGGTATGTCACCAGGTATTTTCATTTTTAAGCCTCTATGACTAATGGCAACTGGTAACATGCAGAACCTACCCAATTGCTCGTGGATTTCATGAGAGGACCATTCACTCAAGCTCAGTCTGGACTAGAACATGCAAAGATTTTCTAAGGTATGCACAACTTTGTGTCTGCAGCATCTCTAGGTTTGTAGTAAATCACATCATGGCACAGAGGTAACTCTTCATCACAAAGGCTACCACATGCACAGGATTCACCTGCAAATATCTGGGCTGAGGGTACAATTTTCCCCCTACTAGTATGAAAAGGACCTGCTGCTGTCTTCTGGCACACAGTAATTAATGAATCTGTGGGAAAAGAGACATGGGAGAAAAATGTTTTGCCCCTTATCTATTTCTTGACTCTTTCCTCCCTTTGTTCTAGGTAAAAAAGTATTTTCCTTTTGGGTAGGCAGAATCTGGAGAGTTGTAGCCATAGCTGTCAGATTCCTTTCTGCATCAGCTATTCCATGCAACATTAAATTAGGATAGTTGTTAATGCTCCAAAATAATTTCCTCCTTTCTAAGGAGTTAAGTAGTGTTGTGCAATGAAAGTAGAATAGATTCTATTAATCAGGATAAGAGTCTGCAGGTTTTCCTAACTTGAGAAAGGCTCACTTTCAGCAGTAATATTGAGTTTTCCCTCCCCTGGCACACAATAACCTGGGGGAAGTGTGTTCTTTTGCCTCAGAGCAGAAGGACTTGAGAGGCAAGCTTGACTTTGAGTGTGCTTGAGTGCCCTGGCATCAGTGAAGCACTTACAGGCCTGATTAACTGTAACCACAGGTATGGCCCAGAGACATGCCTGGGTGTTATTTTAACATTCACTACTATATATTTGTGAGTAGAAAAATGCTAAACTAAAGACTCAAAACTGTAATAAAGGGTTATTCTGCAGACAGAGAAATTGCAGTGCAAGGAAGGAAAACAGACACGGTTGTTTAAGGCTACCCATGAGTCCACCACCACTCACAAATCAGAATGATAGAAAGGCTTGGGCTGGAATGGCCCTTAAAGACCATCTAGTTCCAACCTCCCTGCCATGGCCAGGGACATCTGCCACTAGATCAGGTTGCTCAGGGCCTCATTCAACCTGGTCATGAACATTTCCAGGGATGGGGCAGCCACAGCTTCTCTGGGCAACCTGTGCCAGGGCCTTTACCATGCTCTGAATAAAGAACTTCTTGCTAACATCTAATCTAAATATCTCCTATTTTAGTTAAAAAACATTCCTCCTTGTCCTATCACTATCTGCTCATGTATAAAGCCACTCTCCCTCCTCTTTTATAAGCCCAAGTTCTGGAAAGCTGCAATAACATCTCCCCAGAGCCTTCTCCCAATCACCTCCCAGACCCCACACCTGCCTTAGGAGAGAGGTGGCTCATCCACTGTCATCTCCCACAGCAGAGCTCAGAAGTGCTCACATGGAGGAAGAAAGAAAAGTCTGACTGCCCAGGGGACCAGTAACAAAACCCAACCCTCACTGCAAGCACCTCCCTTTACAAACTCCCCTCCAGAGCCTCAGCCCTCTCTAGTCCCACCTTCCTCAAAGATAGAAACCACACAGAACCCACTGGGCCAGTGGCACACATCAGACACCAGGAGACTACAGGGAGGTCTAAAATGCTGGCAAGAGCAACACTTACCAGAGCCCAGTAAGGCTCAGCAGTTCCACAGCCAGTATTCCCTGTGTAGCTCACAGACCTGGGTTTCTACCAGGGAAACCGAGGCACAAAGAAATTGCAGTTTCCCCCCAGTCACACAGTAGGTGACTTGTGGAGCCCAGAGGAGTAAAAGAGCTCTGGATTCATGTCTCTTCCTCAGCCCCACCAGGCCACAGCTGCTGCCATGCACCAGATTACATTCCTCCTCTCACCCTGCCACCACCAAATTGTCTCTGCTGGTCAGCAGGCTCCTGAATACACCTGCCTTTACCTGCCATGCCTCAAGCACTACCTCAGACACAGAAGACTCTGGCTTCAGGTATTCCTGTCCCTACTCAGACAACTTCTACCAGCCCAGCATCCTCAGAAAGTCTTTACTACATGTTCCATGGAAAACTAGAAATGCAACACTGCTTAAGTCTTACTAGAGCAGAAAAGGGACTAGGTAGTAAGAAATTTCAGATTCACATATACCAAACACCATTTCTTGTATCAGTAACTGGGTTTTTTTTGTTTGTTTTATAGTGGGAAGATGCACTTCTCAGAGTCTGATCTCAGCAGCATAGATGCGTTATTCCTTAAGCTCTTTTCACTCACTACCATGCCTTGTATATAGTTAAATCACTTTTATTATCACTTTTGAAAGAAGCCAAGCAACTCAAAGAAGATCCTTCTATTAATCCTAAAAAATACCCTAAGGATTTTTCCATTCTGCACCTGAGCATGTATTTACATGATGGATTCATTACACCTCATTGAGGGAAGGATGGTGCATTTTTAAGCACACTTATAAATATGTATTTATCTGATAGAGTGGAGGAACTAATCTAGGTTTGAGAAGGTCCACAATGATGAATTTACAAGCTCTTCCCTAATTGCCCCTAAGGGATAGGGTATGGATGGAAGAAAAGATGAGCATCTGGAGCTCCAGGAGATTGTACACATTAGTGATGCTTCAGAACTCAGCAGCTCAGTGGAAGCACCCAGTTTTCAGAGAGTGTGGAAAGAACTGCATAAGTACAGGAAAATGGGAATCAGGCTGATAACTTGGCACAGAGGCAATCCACACACACACAAGGGATGCAAATAATCCGAGTTTCCAAGGCTGTTCTCTCCCTTTCCTCAGCATCTCTGAGCAATGCCACCTTCTCTTAGAAAAGACAAGAACAAAACCACACCCCAGCTCTCCTGCTAAACAAGCCACATAATTAGCAGAATTTTGCTGTACTTCTAAGTCTTCTTGTCCTGATTTGTTTTTATTAGAGATTCTGCTGCTGGTAGGTGACAGCAGACTGACCATCATGTGAGAAACAAAAAAAGCCAGTTATACCGAAAAGTATTCCAAGTTTCTCCCACCATGGCCTCCTTTTTGGAGAGGAGATTTTGGCCCAGTCATCTCAGCTTTGTGACTGCAAGGGCAGTTGCCCAGCTCTTCTCCTGCTCCTTTCAAGCACCTCTCACATCTCCCAAGCAGCTCAGTTAAAGGCAGACCAAGCAGGTCAGTGCCAGGAGAGCTCCAGAGCTGCATGGACGGGCAAAAGGGACTTGATCTTTCAGATCAGAAGCTGATCAGACTGATCCCTTTCCTCCTTGGAGCATACCCCTCTATCTTCCTCTCCTCAGAGTAGCCAGGAGATTGGGAAATACTCTGCACATGGGGCAACTGTACCTCTGGTGCACTTCATGCTCCCTGCACAGACAGCTGGACCCTTAGGATCATGCATTTAAAAATTTCTGCAGAAACTACATTACCCTTCCATTTGATTTGTGCTTTATATTTGTGCACCTCAGTCAAACCCAGATTTTATTCCCTTCCTAATTTCCCTGAGATGCTGGAGTTTCTAATTAACCAGAAAGGCTTTTTATTCCTTAAAACTCTCCAGTTATGAATAATTATACTAGCTCATAAATGAAAATTGTCTTTCTACTTAAATTCTGTAATTCTGGGGGGGTACATGGGGAAAAAAGCAAGCATGAAGCAGTGGCCCTTAGGTCATTTGCAACTTATTAATTCCAAGCAGAGCTCTTAGCTAGCTTATTAACACTGAGTATACTGCAGTGGAATTTAATGGCTAGGATATTAATTACCTTGCAGGCTTTCACATATAGAAAATGGTTTATTTTTATTTTATGTTACAAAGCAGCTGCACCAAGGGGATCATTCACCACTCTCAGATCTGGGCTGTGCAGGTCCTTACAAGTCTGGTTCTAGCCAGGGTGAGATGGGGGTGCTCTGAGCCCTCAGCCTGGCTCTGTGCCTGTGCAGGATGCACTGTGGCAGTGCCTTTGAAGGGCTGGTACCTGGTGCTTTTCCCCCAAATAGAGGTAGCCTGCAAGTAAGGAGCAGCTCCACTCTTCACAAAGGGCATAAACCACACTTGATATGTCTGTGGAAGTGCCTTCTGCCCCTGGAATGGTCCCTCTGGAATCACTCCACGACAGATCACTGTATATGCACAAGGTGTTTTGGTACAGAAACAGGACAAACCTAAGCAGCTGCCTGTTATATGTGTTTTTTTCAGCTAGGTTTTATAAACTTTTGGAGGTATATAACACACTTAAGATAGCTTAGTTGTCTTTGGAGGTATAAAATCAGTAGGAT
>VYZP01048440.1:44469-59950 GCA_013400635.1 Hypocryptadius cinnamomeus | reverse complement strand
TTCTTTAAATATAATGAAGAGTTGAACAGTAAGAGTATGAAAAGAACTGGGGATTTCTGGTGGTTCTGGTTCTCCAAAACTGGGTGTTACTGCCTAAGGGTGTCCCTAAAGGAATGTTTTCACCTGCAGGCTGCAGCCACAGGAACTTTGGGCTGTCCCTTCCCAAACCTCGCCCAGCTTCATGGAAGGCTTTCTTTTAAATCAGCTTCATCTCAAGATGATAATCTTAATTATCCATTGAATGTAATTGATGTGAAGAACTCTTAATGGCATCAACTGCAGGGTGACTTCTGATGATGGCCAGTCTTTTAATTTTTAATTTGTATACTTAAACCTTTTCATTCTCTTTACTGTATGGCTGTTTTTCAAGCAGAAATGTGTAATGAGTTTGCAAGTGAAAAATTAATTTGCTATTGCCACCATATGGCTCTGAATGTTGAGAGTGTATGGATTGCATGAGTAATGCCTCAAAGATAGAATTTTGACTTAAGTTATAGGCTGCTGAATAATCTTATTTTAAATCAAATGAAGATCTGATTAGGGGAGGTTATTATTGCTGAGGTGGTGATTTTCTGTGTAGCTGGAGGAAAAATAATTAAGGCTGTTTAGTTTCTGGAAATGTCTGCAAAGAATATCTTCTTAATAAATCAACCAAAAAATAGTAGAATTTCACCAATCATTACCTGTAAGCTAATCCAGGAAAAGCTTCATGAATTAAAGTGTTACTATTTAAGTAGCAATGAAATAAATGCTCCATCACTAATGTAATAAAAACAGCGTCCTGCTTACTGTTCAGTGGGGTTTTTCTATTAGGTTTTTTTTCTTTTTGGTCTCCATTATTTGCTAGAATTACTAACACTTGAGATGAGCTGCTTTTGGAGGTGCTGAGTTTTTTAGTGTTGGCCCCAGCTCAGCAGAACTCCAGAGGATAACTTAAATACAGAGTTCCAGTGAGCAAAGCCAAAACTTTCCTAGTTCATCTTGGATATCATGGAAGTGTGTTATGTTAATTTTACATTTTCATCACGTGCCAAGGTTGAGTTTGTGCTCCTGAGATGGTGCTGAAATGACTAAAACCTGTGATTTCACTGAACCCTCATTTGGTGTAGATTAGATTAGAAACTCTTCTTTCTCTTTGGAAAATCAGGTTGTAGCCAAAGTTCTTGTGCAACTGATATGACTGCTCTCTTTTTGGTTTCTTTTTTTCCATTTTTTCCCCTTGGCAGGGTCAGTACAGGCCCTCTGACCTGCTGTGCCCTGAGACCTACGTGTGGACACCCATTGAGCAATGCCTGCCCCTGCTTGAGCACTCCAAGTACTCCCGCTTCAACCAGGATGGAAAAGCAGGTGAGGCTGCACAAAATGAAATAGCTGCAATTTGTCTGTCTGTTTCTAATGTATCAGGATCATCTGCTGCTGAAACAGCATGGAAATCTTACCTGTAAAGGATAAAAAGTGTACAATTCACAGCTCCTGCAGCAAATATTTATCTTTCAAACAATGCACATTTTAAGTCTGTTCTGTCCTGTAGACTATAAGTAGTTCAAAATTAATACATATTGCTGCCTTTCAGATTATTTTCAAATTACATTTGCTATTCTGGGCATGAACAAAACCAATAAAATAATTGTTCCTCACTTGCATTCTTGTTGGGTGAATGCATAAAGGAATTAAATTGGAATCAATACAGGGAAGTGGAATGACTGGAGAAGCTTAAAGGCATCAGGTGCTTTTGTTAAGAAACAGAGTGGCAGATTTAGTTTAACAATCAATTAAACATTCAGTTTAATTGATGTGGATGTGAAGAACACAATGAACAGCAGAAGCACCTTAAGCATCTTGCTGTAACGTGACATAGTTTTACATGTTGTGTAAAAGGGGTATTTAGTGATTTACCAGCACTGACTGGTTGAAATTGTTGCTGACCAGAGCACAATACAGTAATGCTACTGGAAAACAAGGCAGTTAAATGAAAAAAACCCATTAATTTGCTTTAGTTACTGACTGTCTGGGCCAATGGCAGGACCCAAGGGAGCTGTGTTAGACCATGCTTGGTGTGGTGCTTGTGGGAAAGGGAATATCTTTTGTTATTAATTGCAACTTGTTGAATGTCCTCTTTTTGAAGTTTTCTGTCTCCTGTGAGTAACAATTGAGGATGGCTGTGATATTATTCAGAGATGTGTGGCATTATTCAGCTCAAGAGCATGTAACACTGTGGTCTGTTTCTAGACACCAAAACACAGATTTACCTGTCTGAGTCTCAGCAGTCTTCAGCAGCTACTTCCTTCTTTTTACTTTTTTTTTCTCTTTGGTCCTTATGCTTTTTACTGCAGTTTAGTAAGATTCCCATGGCAGTTAACTGTTCAAAAGACAGGATGTAGATAAATTAAAGGAGTTTGAAAAGACTGCTTAAGCAGGACAATGAAGTTCTGGAAATGGTGAGTTCCTTGCTTTTCTTCACCCTCTGCCTGTTACTTGGTTGCTCAATGGAAACACTAATAATAATTATAAGAAATACAATAGCAAGGTTCAAATAAATGCATCAATGTTAGATTGGTGGGGGGAAATTGGAAAAAGAAATTAGAAAAGTAGGAGTAAGAAGGGAATGATTTTGGAGGCCAGTGGTGTTTGGGATACTTTTGGTGTTCAGAAAGGGAAGACTGCTGAACTGGTGCCTGTGAAGGTGTTAATAACCCTGTGGCAGCAGAGGGGCAGCATCTTGTGGATGGTGTGAAATCCCTGTGGCATAGCAGGCATTTGGAAACCACGGGAAACAAAGCTTTGCATCATTATCAGCACAGAATATCTCACTCCAGACACTGCTGGAGCTGGGACTTGTGTCCTGTGGTTTAAGGAAATTAAAACATAGCTGCACGTTGAGATGCTCTGGGCCTGCTGGGAGCTCGTGGGCTTTGGGGGTTTGGGTTGCTGCTCAGAGGAAGCCATTTCTCACCAGTGAAATCAGCTCCCTCCCTCATTCTTTACTCTCTCCAACAGTCACTAATACGAGTTTAATGAAGTTACAGTGAATTTTAAAAAGAGCAATACAAATGATCGTGTGCTTTATTCCTCTTGAATCAGCTTTCTGTGGCACTGTCTGTAATTGTGTTTGTTAAGTGGGGCATGATTTATCAGGAGTGGGACTTCCAGCATTGGAACCCAGGGCAATAGCCAGAGCCAGTAAACAGCTGGGAGAAATGGTGTGACTTCCACTGCTGCCTGGGGCAGTGAAGCAGTCACTGGCAATGGTCATCTTCTATTGCTGTCTGTAATGGCAGAAAATTTGGGAAATATTGTCTCATAATAATTTGTATGAGATATAATTCATGTGCTCAACATTTTCTGAATTTTTTCCCTCCTTTAAAAAAAATCATAACAATTGACATAATAAATTTACCAATTGCAGGTTCAGGAGAGTGTGTTATGTGCTTTGATCTTTCAAGCCTCTGTCATATGAAAAGAATTTTTTGTGTATTCATACACATTACATTGCAGAGCTCCTTCTTAAATAAGATTTACTTTTACTTTTCTGGAATAAAAATAAAAAGATACTCATGAAAAGTGGCTTTTTATTTTAAAGCATACAAAAGTATCAATTTATATAACTCATGCCTTGGAACAGATTCTTCATTTTTGTTCTGTTCACTTTGAAAAATTTAGAAGACCTGGCATCTTCTTATAAATGAGAGAGATTTATGAAGATTCTGATATTAATAACCAGTAGCCAGGCATGTATTTAGAACTGAGTCGTTTGTGAGGTGGTGCACTAATGGAGGGTTTGGATACTGATGCAATCTGGAAATTGAGATAGTGCTGAACTTCATTTAATGGCCATCAGCTGTAAGTGCAGATGGAGATAGGCTGAAGAAAGAAGAATTAATTAAAATGTTGCTCTGCAATCAGTGACTTTGATAACACATCAAACTGATGAGCAGGTCAGTCACATGATAGCATTTGCTGAAGTATTCCTGGGCATGGTCTGCCTGCCACACCCGTTGACTTCCTCCCAAAACTGCTCCTCAGGGTTTTACTTCATGGGTGTCTTCCCTAACAGCTTTACCCATGAAACAAGAGCAGTGTGGAAAAAATTATAAATCATTTATTTGGTATCCTGGCAATATTTTTGTCCTTCCACTTTCCATTTTCTAGACTAACTCAGTATCATGTTCTCTCTCTTTCTAATATCTGTTGAGATTTTCAGTTTGTTGCTCCTGGAAGAATATATCCTGGGGAAAATATCTCCATGGAGTAAAATATCTACTTTTGGGATGGTAATTAAATTAGTGGGAAACTTCAAATCTTTCTTCCCATCAGTGCTGGACTGTCAAGATATTTACAGAGTAACTTCAGATGAGGGCAGATACAATCCCAGTCTGAGAGTGGTGGCTTCAAAGCCTTCATAGTTACATGACTGTGTCACATAATGTGGGGTGTACTTGGTGGAGCCAGGGTGAACATGGGACTGTTACCCAGGTGAAAAAGCTTTATCCAAATTTTTAGGCATGGCCCACAGCAATCCTTGTGGTGGAAGCCACTTCCCACCTTCCTGTGTCTGCAGAAACTGTGTGAGCAGAGCTTTGAGAGCTGCACTTCAAAAGGACTTCAGTGCTTTTTCTGTCTTAACCATTTCATTTGCTGAAGTTGATAAATTGGCTAAGCTAATACACATCTGTTCAACTTCCTGCAGATCTAATAATAGAGTGAAATCAAAATGACACCGAATGGAAAACATTAATTAAATTGAAAGTATTTTCTTCAGCACATTAGAAAAAAAAAATTGCACATAACAAAGGCATAACAAGGGCTCCTCTGCCTTTGTGTGTTCTTGGAGACAAGACACTCTTTGCTGCAGAGGGTATGGTTAACACAAACCATGATGGATGCAAAAGGGTGGGATAAAGGCAGAGAGAGGCACTTCTGGGTTTCCTGGTCAATTATGATAGTAGACTAAATTATAGTCTATTAATAGACTAAATAGTGTTAGACTAAACTGACCTTTTTGTAAACATCACAGTGAAGGAGAGTTTCAAAGAGAGGGATCTAAGGAAGTTTCTTAGTTGTCTTTCAGAGTCTACAGAGAAATCTTTAGCAGTGTGAGAGTTGTAGAAGAAATTAAGAATATGGAGAGACACATAGCAGTTTCCTTGAAAACATAAATTTGTCTGGGATAGGATCCTATAGTCAGAGGTAGAACTGCAGGCAGATTGCTGCCTGCAGGTGCTAGGAATGAAGATGGAGTAAAGCAGAGTGAGGGAAGCTTCAGAAGTGAGGATCTCTGATGTGATCAGAGTCTGGGAGCTGGCAGAGACATGGATAGAAGATGGGGAGAATTTTGCAATAGTTCATACAGGTAGAAAAATGAGAAGAAGGGCTTGACTAGAGCAAGAAATAAGTGATGGTAGAATTCAAACTTGAGCATCTTACTAGATATTTGTAGAGGTGTGAAGGGAGGCTGTTATTTGGATACATCTAAAGAGATTACAAAGCCAAATGATTCAGCAACCACCTTCCACTCCTTGCTGCAGACCATACTTTGCATCTGCCACCTCTGCACAGCACTGAAAACCTTTTTTCTTCCAGCAGAGTGGAAATCCTCAGCAGAACTCAGGCTTTAGGCTGTGTCCAGCTGGTGTGAGCCAAAGTGACGATAGGCAGTGGAATCCAGAGGAGAGGATTTGTCTGTTCTGTGCTTCCCAGTGCTCAGGCTGTGGCTGCACAAAGGACAGATGTTGACATCCAAAAAACCTTTGAAATTGCCTTGTGTTCACATGCAAGCCTTAACCATGAGAATAAAACAAAATTTAAACCCAGGCCAACACTAAAATCAGTGCCTGAGCTCCCCTTCTCGGGAGAAAGTCCTGGAACACCACACGAGGCTATGGAGAGGTCAGAAAATCCTCACTTCACACTCACAAGAATCACTATAGAAAGCCCATTCCATGTAAAACCTCCTGAGTTCATAGGAGATCACTCATTTTTGAGTTACTGAACTAAAGAAAATTACTTCAGATTTCCAGTCTTTCTCTGTATTAATCTTATAACGTTTATTACATGTTTTTTACCAGATTTTTAAAGCTTATAGCTGAAAAACCTTTCTTTAGAAATACATCTTTGTATGTATATTTATCTTTCCTGCTGCTCATGGTAAGCTAGAAGAGTAAAATGCAAATAAAAATCCCAGTATTTAACAACTTCTGGATCCTGTTAGTAGTGATTGCATTATGTATCTTAATGCTTCTTTCAAGAAACTGAGTGTTATTAGTTCTAGTAAATAAAACTTAAATAAAACCAGAAATCTGCAGGCATGTGCAGTTATACAAAACTGTTTATTTTAAATATATGTTTTTGTGCATAATGCTTCCACTAGAAAAATAATTTGTCACAACTATTTCAATAACTATAATTTCTGGTGTTGTGTTTTTAAAACATTTTATTTTATGTACAATTTTTAGTGCTCTTTGTTATGAAAGAGTTTTCATATTTATTGTGTATGTGAACACAAGTATTTTATTGACTTTTTTTTCCCATCCAGTACAGAGACTGTTTAATTTTACAATATGTTTAAAAAATTCAGTGTACTAGTGTGATACTGGTCTTGTTCCCCTCCTCCTTTGAACAGAAAAGCCACAATCACATATTTGTGTCCTGGAAGTGAACTGTGGTTGCCATTTGGTCACGTCTCAGAGTTCAGGTCCCTGGCAAAGGGCTGTATCCATGTAGGATGGATGTAGGCAGAGGGATTTGGGTGTAGGCAGAGGGATTAATGCAAAGGCCAGGATATGTTAATGTTTATAAGGGTGGTGTGATGCAGATTAATGTTTACAAGGATAAATGCACTGAACTTCTCAAGATGATGAAAATGTGGTCGCAAAACTGTCACAGATGGAAAACATTAAACCAATTGTTCAGAACACTGCAATCATCTGATTTGGGAGAAATTGCTGCTTTGCTCTAAAGCAACTGCTGCTTATAATTTTTTTTTTTTTTAAGATAGTGTTGTGTACTTCATAGAGTTGGGAAACAGTTTAAATAAACTCTGATGGATCACGAACTAAAGTCTTCTCAAGAAGTAACTTTCCACTATTATCACTGCTATAGGTAATAAATTTGAATTCTGTAACCAAGAAAAATACAGATATCCCTCTTCTTTGTAGCAGCTTCTCTAGAACAGACACATTTTACAAGTTCCTGTTTCTAATTAAGTTCATGAACACTTAGAGCCATCAGAATGCATCTTTCTAAATCCAGTGTGATCCTTGAGTGTACAAGATGTTTAAACAATGAAGATAAGGCCAATAAGGTATAGCCAGGCACATTTTTCCCTCACTTTTTGCTGTGTTTGGATTAAATTGAAATGATTGGCATGGGGTTTTAGCCTCATATGCAGTGCTTCTGTAATACAAAGGAAATGTTATTCTCTTAATTTGTGGGTCCTAAGCAATTGCCATGATGTGCATTGGTGTGTGGGTTAGAAAATGCAAACTTTAATAAATATTTGTGATTTAAGAGTTTGGATTGATTGATATTCTAAATATATCTGCTTTTAACATATATATAACAGACTAAACCAGTGCCCTTCAAGCAGCACAATTGTCTGACTTCTGGTGTGGTGCATGAAACCTTTGGCTTGGACTGCAAAATTCTAAAAAATGTGTTAATCCAAGATGACCATCATAGAGATTTGTGAAAGAAATGCATGTATTTTGAAATTACTCTTTTTTTTTTGGGTACTTTCCCTGAAAAATAAAGATATCTTGGCATATTTCCCTTTGCATTGAAGAGATGACTCTTAGATGGGTTTATGCTCAAGAGACTCTTGCAGCTTTTGAACATTGTGATATTTGATTTTCCAGCAGAATAATTCTGCCTTAACTTTTTTTTTTTTTGGTGAAGATTCAGGGGAATGTGGGGAAGGGCAAGGACTGCCAAATCCTGTAGGAATAATTTTCCATATGCAGAAGGTGTTAGGAGCACAAGAGCAGAAATTAAAAGTTCAGTAACGTGGGTCAAGTAGAGTGGTCGTGCGGATTTATTTCATGCTGAGGACAATGAGTGTGTGGGACTGGTTTCCAAATGTGATAAAAGTTAACAGCTGTAATTAGGCTCAGGCACAGAGCAGCCATGGAAGGGACACCACAGGCATGTGTTGAGCCACACTGCAACATCCACCAGGGAAACCTGTGCCAGGGTCAGACCTTCTGGAATGATCCTCGTTCACTCCCTGCCCTGGTGACATCATCCCAGCTCCTCACGTGGAACGTAATTGATTCCATGTTTTAATTAATTTAGCCAGCAAATTGATTGCTGTAATCTGATTTATTTAGCTGATAAGCTACTGCCAATTGCTTCAATTTTTCCTATTTCATGGTAATGTTTGCATTTGTAATTCTCAGCTTGACTGTTGTCTCTGGTTTTTTTCCTCCTCACATGTCAGTCTTAATGAGGACTTTGCCCTTCTTCTTGAAAAATCCTCTGGCTGCTTTCTGCCACGTTCACTTCTGTGCAGTTCAGATATTTTAATGAAGAGTGTTTAACTCTTTTGCTCCTTCAGATTTTTTCCCCTGAATGGAATGAGAGAATCACAGGGATGTGAGAACATCTCACAGTGCCCCTGCCCTCAAAGCAGAACTGTACCTGTGCTGTGGTTCTGCTTTGGGCCCTTGTCTGCACAGTGTACTTAAACTGAAGGCTGGAAGTTGATTAGATAACCAAAGAATGTAGTTAAAATAGAAGAAAAAGCCCAAACCCAAAGTACCCTGGGTGTGCAGTTAGTATTCTTCATTGGCAGTTCACATTCTCATTTCTCATATTTGAAGTCATCAAGAACAGTGTTAAAGATTCAACTTCTTTTGAAGTGACTACTTCATTTTGTCCTCTGGAAGAACATCTAAAAGTAAAAAAGTCATCTTTGTCAACTTGCCATTGACTAGATTATATTCCTTTTTTTTGTTGTTGTCACAGCATCTTGACCTTGGAGGTACTGGATGCTGTTTTCAGATGGGAAGTGTTCAGTCCTGTTTAACTAACATTTTCCCAGGTACTACTAGGATTTCTGCACTGCATTCCTAAAAAGCAAATCATTGGAGGAATATCAGTATCAATCCTTGGTAGGACAAGGGGAAACAGCACCAGGTTGTACCAGGGGAGGTTTTGGTTGGATATTTGAAGAAGTTTCTTCATGAAAAGGGTTGTCCAGCCCTGGAACAGCTGCCCAGGGCAGCGTTGGAGTCACAGTTCCTGCAGGGTTTAAAAGCTGTGTGGATGTGGCACTTGGGGACTTGGATTAGTGGGTTTGACAGTGCTGGGTTAATGGATGGACTTGATGGTCTTTGAGGGCTTTTCCAACCAGAATGATTCTGTGCTTCTGTGATTTAAATCTTGCCCTTCAGTAGACATTTTCCAGTCATCTTTTTTCAGGATAATGTGTTAAGGTAGGCAAGAATAATTGTATTATATGAGAGCTCCTCAACTAAACTGTGAATTTTATACATGTTGTTTTATGTTTTGCGCATCTCCTTCAGGTGCGTGCAGTTGGATTTTAGTGCTGGGCAGGAATTGTTTCCAGGTAAGGCAGAAGCTGTGAGTTACAGCTGAGCCCCCGAGCTGCTGTGAGCTGCTGCATGGACAGGAAAGGTTTTCCAGTGGCTCCTGTTTACTGCAGGAGTAACGGGAGTCCCAGCACAATGAGTTATTGTTTCCGTGGCACAGCGGGGCGAGCGCGATCCGCCTGCCGCTCCTCGCCCTGGAGCTCCGCAGCGTAAACCACTTGGAGGAGTTCAGGCACAAAGCCCAGAATTTGGGTTGGAAGATGCCTTCAGGATTTCTCCTCGTTGCAACTTCCTGTGTTTGCCCATTTGAAGGATGCCTATACCTGTAATTCCCCTGTTTTAAGGATGTTAATGTTTTGATAAAGGTGCATTTTTCCACTTTACAAACATGCTCTTTTTAAAAAGTGGTTTCAAAAGTTCCTATTTTTCGTTAGAGTAACTACAAAGATTTGGCTGATTGAGAATATCCTGAGCATTTTACTGTACTTCCTTTGTGACTTGTGCTTTCTGGTTTTAATTAAGAATTCTTTTCATTGGATTTTTGTGTGTTGTTGTTTATGCTTCATTTGAACTGTACTCTTATTTTGGTTTGAGTTAGTATTTTTGTACCCCAAGGCATAGGGGTCTTTAATATTCCTTAATGTATGAGTCTAGTTTGAAAGAAGAAATATGAGAAAAAGCATATTTCAGCTCACTGTTTTATATAAATATGACTATTAATGGGTATTGCTGATTGGCTCTTATGTTTTTGAGGGTGACATCCTATACTTTGCTGGTGAACAAAAGAAATTATGCTTTAAATTGGGTAAGAAATGAGCTTAAATTCAAAGGTCAGAAAGATTTGCCTTCTGATTGCAGTGGAATAATTTTTGATTTCCAGTAATTAATATCTCCTATGTTTCAGTCATAAAATTTGAAAAGTTAATGTGTTTCTTCCTTTTGCAGTTTCTTTGTTTTAAAATCATTGATCATTAACTGTGACAAGGTCATGTAAACCAGATGTAGCTTTTCTTTAAAAAAAAATTCAACAAGGCTGTAGTGTTTCTCATATAAATTAACATCACCATAGTGTAACCAGCAAGGGATGGTGCTTCTTTTTGCCATTTTTGCACCTAGTTTGAAAGCTTGAGTATCATGAAACTTTTAATCTCCCTGTAAATTGAATTTTAATTTTTTTTTCTTTGACTGTAAAAATGGGAAGATTCTGTTTGTCTTTAAAAACGATGCAAATACTAAGTGCTTCAAAATTGAAAATTAAAAACCACAAGCAACATGAAACAAAATCAAAACCCCAGCACATCCATGGGCTGGAAATGCAGCAGTTGTCAAGTGTTTATCTTCAGACTTTTTGTTCTGTGTGAGTTTCCTTCATTGTCTACTTTTAAAGCAAATCACAGGTTTTAGTTAATGACACAGATTTAAATATTTTAATTTTTAAATGAGGTTGGTTCTTTGCCTTTTCCTTTCTTCCTTTCACTGTTTTATCCTGTTATGGTGGGGGAAAAAATCCAGGTTCTCTGTGAAGTATGGATGCAGAATTACAAAGTGATGATGGCCAAATACTTTAATGATTCTAGGGAGTTGAAGGAGCATTTAAAGAAAATTAAACTTATGATCAGAAGCAGAATCATTTCAGAGTTTAGCAGGAGTACCACATTTATTTTTGTGAGTTAGAAATGTCAGTCTTCAGTTAGGCTTTTTGCTAATTCTGAGTCCATTCTGTACAGAAGATATAGGAAATATTTTCCTGTGACTAATGTGGGTTGTTTAGGAAATTGGCAATTGTCCTTTCTCCTATTTAGAAAATAGGAAAGTCAATACATTTGTCACTTTACTTTTAATTATTTCTTGGCTTGTTTTCCTGTAAGTGGAAAAAAGCACTTTAAAGGAAAGTTAGATTGCTTCCATCTCTAGATTATACCCCTGAGAAATTAAAAAATGTCATTTTTGTGAGGAGTCTGTCCAAGGGGAGGAGGGAAGAGGTGCCATGGCTCTAAAGAGGAGCAGCACAGGATGCTGCAGCTCAGGCTGCCCTTCCACATCACTGTTGATCAAAACCAGCTTGGCCCAACTCAGCCACCAGCAAAAAGCTGGTTTAGTGATAGTTTTCTGCAGAAACTTTGAGCCATCACCTTTTTTTCAGCGTGGTGTTGGCTCTCAGGCTCTTGCAGAGCTCACTCTGCACTCCAAGTCTCACTTGTCCAGCTTTGCACGTGCTTACCCAGCTTTCTGACCAGATGGAGCTGGTTTTCACTTCAGCTTATATTAGGGAGTAATAATAAAGCTTAATGCATGTGAAGAATAAAAATATTTGGATGTGGGCTTCCCCAAATAAGGTTGGAAAAATGCTAATCCACCCCTGAGCTGTAAGAAAAAGACCATGAAATTCTGGATTTCTTTAAAAAGCACACTGCTGTTCAGCTTTCTATTGCTGTGAATAAAAAAGATGAAATCACTCCTCCTTATTTCGTGCTGCTATTTCAGCAGGAATGCTTATCAACATTTGAAAATGGTGTTTTGGCTTGGGAGGGAGCTTGTAGTTTTAGGGGGAAGCTGATTTGGGTTGTGCAAAGAAATGAGGACTGAACTGTACAGGAGCTTATTGGGCTTCCTGCTGCTCATGTTCCTCCTCATCCCTGGAGTGTGGGAGCTTTTTTTTGGGGGAGTGCAGCCTGAGGCTGCCCTTTAGGTGAAGGTGGATGAGTGAGCTGGGTCAGGAGCTCAGACCAGAGCCTGCCCATTGCATGACAGGCTTTGGGTCACTCCTGCTCCTGCCTTTGTTTTCTGCTGGCACTTAGCAACGTGTCTGATACCCTTTGTGTTTTCAGAAAGGAAATCCTCCATGTGTGGATTCCATTTAACAGTGGTATGGGGCTGGGAACAGAACATTTTAACACCTCTGTGCAGTCTTTATGGGGTCACAGTGCAAGGTTGAATTAGAAGTGAAATCTCTCCTGTATTCAAATTTCAATAGACAACTGCAGCATAAATAATTCGCTGCTTTAGAAGTATAGGGGAGAAAAAGAAAGAAGTGACAGGTAATTTATTCAATAAGAATTCACCTGCATTTTTAGCTCTGAGACTTACAGGATAATATTTCTATTTTCAGTTGGCAGCTGCAGTTGCCCAGTTCCCTAAAATTACAGGAACTTTCAATCTACATAATTGATTGCTCTGTATTTTATGTATCTAGCATCCAGACGATACTGATAGATGTAACTGAATTAAGGGATGAAACCTTGTATATTTTTTGTGTCAAATGACAGTGTCTCTTCTGTAGACTATAATAAATCAACAGCTCAGGAGGTGAAAAATGAGAAAGTGTGAGGAAATAAAAATAAGCACTTTTTAAAAACTTTTTAGTGGTAACAGTACTGTATTCAGTAATTACAGAAATGACTAAAATTGCCCTAATAGTGCTCCACTATCTGATCAGTCAGGGTCTTTCCAGAAATGGAAGTCACTAAATAAAATTTCTTCATTAAAGCTTGGAAATAGAAGGATGGATTTTTTTCTTGTTTTCAGCAAGGAACTTTTTAAAATAAAGCATTTGGTCTTGTTTTGAATTGTGATTGCTGCTGTATCCCAGCATCAGCCACACAGGGAAGGCCTGTTGGAATCCAATTGGCGTCATCTTGAATAGAAAGCAAGTTTTACCATGTGCCACTCAGCAGGAGCAGATATTTAATTTTTCTTATTGGAAGAGTAACTTCTATTGTTAAAGTGTGCCAGAGCCCAATCTACTTTTATTTTCCATTAAATTATTTTAAATTTATTCTGCTTATATTTAAATTGTGTTTAAAGGGAGTAGTTTCCTGAATTCCCATGATGTTGCCTCCAAACCAGCAGCTACTGAAAGGTGGCTGAGTTTTGACTTTCAGATTTGTTATGATGGTGACACAAGTTCCTATTTGCCATCTCTAAAAGCTTAACTATGTACCTGACATTATTTTACTTAACATCTCAGTAAAAGGATTCTTTTACAGATGGAGTTTAAGTTATGTATATTTAAGTACTTTTACAGAAGGTTATTTTTGTTATTAAAGCTTTGATTTTGAGGGGAGTCAGTGGAAGAACAGGTAATCATTGTAGAAATTTGGAATGTTATTTTTCTTTGCAAGGAGTAAAAGTGGAGGAAGGGCACAAATGCTGAGCAGCAAGAACAGAGTTCAGCTGAGCCAGGAAGGCTGCAGTGAACCCAAGGTACAGTAGCTTTAGTCTCTCAAAGATATCAAATCTGGGGCCAGCAGCACTGCAAGCCAGAAGATGAACTCACCCACAGTGTCAGGGTCTGGGAGTATTTGGAATCAATGAGCAGGGACCAGCTCTAAAGTGCTTTTAGCATGGAGCTGTGAGGGCTCAGCTTGGCCTAAATCCACCCCAGGGCACAGACTGGGAGTCAGTCTAGAGGTGCAGTAAATAGAAACTTTCTAATTTAAGAAGTTAAAATAACTTTACACTTGTGTCACCTCCAGAAGCTAAACTTGCAGATTTTTTTCCTTGGTGAACTCTCAGCAAGGAGGAGGATGTAACAGAAGAGGCAGAAGGGCTGGTGGTAAAACCAACTTATTGGGATATCAGGGAGGTGTTGGCCACACATCAAAAACCTGATGGATTTCAAAGAGGGAGAGAAAGCCATGAAGTGTTTTTGACTTGGTGTTTATCTAAAGCAATTGCCAACAATAATTAGTGGGGAGCACAATTTTAGCAAGTACTACTCAGATTTTCTTCCTTCAAACCGTGTTTTCCCAGTTAAGTCTTAAGAACCACATTGTGCTTTCATGTCAGGAATCAAAACACAGATAAAAGTAATGAAGTCATTTCAAACTTGGTAAAGCAGCCTTCATTAAGTTTCACATACTAAATTCAGGCAGTCAGCAGGAAAAAAGTTTATAGACCATTTCTGTGGATGGACAGGGGCAGGTTCTTCAGAATGTCTTGCACAGAAAAGACTTTCATGGTATCCTTAAAAACATAAAGAAGCATTAATTAAAAAGCAGAAAGAAGGTCCAAAAGGAAGTCTTTGCATAGTTCATGTCCCAAAATACTGACATTCCAGTAAGCATCTCTATTATTACTGGAATTTATATGGTTGTATTCTCAAACTCATGTTTCAAATTCTAGGTTGACTCTTCTTGGTTGACTTTTTGAACTTAAAGTTCCAAAAAGTCCAATATTTCTTTTCCCACTATTTTGTAATAATTTTACTAATTTATCCAGCAGTGGCCTCAGATGTGTGTCACATTCTCTGAGTTTCTTTGAAGAGTTTCCTAGCACTGTAGTGCAAATTTCTCTGACACACAGCAGCTATATAACATTACTGTTCAGCAGTAGGACCATCAGTGGGATTCATAAAAATAAGGAAGTTTTAACTTGTTCAGCGACACTCTTATGTGTATGATTCTGGATAAATTAAGGCACAAGGGGTCTGTATGTGAAGGAAATAAGGTTCAATTCTGGTGAGTGTATCTTTGAAGAGGAATTGTGTTGTACCCACTCAGGGAGTGCTTGCACTGCTCACCCTGTTGATCTACAGAGCTCAGGGATCAGACTTAAGTAAGGACATGTAACCCCTAGAACGAAACTCAGAACCAGTATAACTGAGGGAAAAGCAGACTGGGGCTGGAGGGCCAGGGAGTTTCACCTGGGAAGGTGGTTTATTGCCTGATGCTTACCTAAGGAAGCAACCTGAGGCTTCTTGCTGGTTTTAGTACCTTTGTCCCAGCTGGTGTGGTTTTGCAACGGGTTCTGTAATGGCAAGTCTCCCCTGGTCAGTTCAGTTTGAGTTTTTCCCAGATAGAGTTTGACTTCTGGCTCCAGGAGCACTAAATTAATGTGAATTTTTAAATACAGCAGTAGAGGTGTTTTCAGAAATGCCATCCGTCACCATTAGAAATGTGTGATGCAGGATTTACCTCTCCACATACTGCAGA
>VYZP01048440.1:23261-41326 GCA_013400635.1 Hypocryptadius cinnamomeus | reverse complement strand
GATTTGTGAGAGTCCATCTCCAATGTAAGGTTGCCTTGTTCTGTCATCTGTTCATAAATGAGCATAAAATGGTGGTAACAAAATGCAGAGTTGTGACCAGTGCTAAAAAATGCCATTTTTTTGTTTTGGTTGGAAAGAAATGGGAAGCTTACACATGTCCAGCATCAACACGTGTCAGCAAATTCAAGAACCTGCATGTTGAGTTTGTAATTGCTTTTTAGCAACTGTTTGACTTGCAAGTGTAGAAAATAAAGTTATTTCCAGTCTCTGTGAATTATTATAAGAAATAATAGCTCTGAATGTGATTTCTTTATTAGTGTGTAGGAATTTCATTATCCTGGAGATTGACCAAATGTCCAGTGAACAGCAAAATCAAAGAATGCATCAAAGGGTAGCAGCCTTTAGAAGAGAGAACTTGCAAGTTTAAAATCATGTCCAAAACACATGACCTGTTTTGGAACAAAGTTTTAGTTCCAGCCAGCCAGATAAATGAAGAGATTGCATGAGATTAATTGATAATTCTTTTCTGAGTAGAATAAAATAAAATAAAGAGACTTTTTGCAAATGGAGACTGGACAGGACTAGCTATTTATTTGAGTTCAGTTTGGTTTAACAAAAAGTTGTCTCTGAATTAAGGAGCCAAACCAGCAACACAGAAATTTGGGTTGTGTGCATAAAGACAACCAAACATTGCATCGTTTTCTGACTGAATGAGGCAGAATTCCAGCTAATTCTGGATTCCTGAAGGAGACTTTTCTCACAGCCCAGCACCAGCATGGCTTGAAATGTTGGTGGGACTTTTTCTGTTCCACCACTCCTGTGGAGTCCACATCCATCAATCTTTTTGAGATTCTGTGAATTTCTTTGCCAGGTGATCACTCTGAAGCTCCAGCCTGATCAGCCACATGTTTCTGAATTCCTTCTCTTCCTGGTTGTCCCAGATAATCCCCCAGACATGATTATGTGCTGTCCTGATCAGACTCTCCACTCCAGCCTTAATGTCTCTGCATTTGGAAGGGTGGATGTAATTTTCAGGGCAGAAATCATCACTTTTCAGGGAATCACCAACATTTCCCAAAACATTGTAGCCACATCTTGTACCAATATATTTATAGAGCTGCACCTTCAGTCACACTGAGTGTAAAATGCTGAATTACTTTTGCATTTTCCAGATTATTTGGGGTTTTTAAACTTAGTCAAAGTGATGGATGGTAGGAGCAGATGTACAATAGTAACTCATCCTAAATGTAGCTAATTGTGGTCAGTGGGTTTCTAAATAAAAGTGTTTTAGAAATTAATCTACTATATGCATTTTATAGTACATTTAAAGCTCATCTCATGAGAGCTTTGTTTCCTAACAGCATTCAAATAAAAATGGAAATTAATTCAATTAACATGTAAGCCTGAGTTCAGCATATATTAATGCTCTGTATATTAATACAGAACAATCTTAACTCTGAAAATGCCCTTACTGCTGATCTCAGGCAAGTAGCAGCTCAGAAGCTTTTTGGCTGTATTCTTTCTGGTTATGTTTTACTGTTTTGATGTTTATTCATTTCCTTATTATAACTATTCCCATCAGATTTTTGTACTTCCCATCAGTTATTTCCACTTCAGTTTTGACACATAATACATGTGTCTGCCAAAAGTCCTGCTGAGAGATTGCTATCAGGACAAAAGAAAGTGTTGGAAAGTCTGTTAAGCAGTGAGAAGAGAGCAGAGTCCACAGGGACAGTCAGTCTGCAACCTTTGTGCTGCAGAAAAAGCAGGATTTATTTATAATTTAGTCCACTGCAGGCTTAAATAAATGTGTCAGATTTCATTCATTTCCCTTTGTCTGTGACATCTCATTGTCATTGTCCAGGAAGAATCAATGGGACATTGTGGAACAGGAAGATAAATGAAGGACAGTGCACTGCATTTGTGGCAGCAAGCTTGAGTTAAGGGGTGAAATCACATGAATTCTGTTGGAATTCTCACTCCATGTCTGCACAGGAGCAGGAAAGTGGAGGCTGGATGGGACTTTGAAGAAGTGTTTG
Organism: Hypocryptadius cinnamomeus; assembly: GCA_013400635.1. NCBI lineage: Eukaryota > Metazoa > Chordata > Aves > Passeriformes > Zosteropidae > Hypocryptadius > Hypocryptadius cinnamomeus. Next base: position 39,287 of record VYZP01048440.1, on the reverse strand, counting down.
TTGCTTCTCCCCTGTCTCCTCCAGGCTGGAGCAGAGCAAGGACACATCCACCACCCCGAGAGGATCCCTCACTGTGTGCATTCACCTCTGACAAAGCTCCTGGGACTGATTCTGTGCAGCAAATACTGAAATATTGAAAATTTTCATATTCTCTGTCTAATTTTCATCCTTTAGGTTGCAGTGACCCTGCTTTGGTTGGTGCTGCCTGTGCAGGGCCACCTCTGAGGCTCCTCTTTGCAGCACCACCAGACCTTTTTGGGGACTGTTGCCAACCTGCTGTGTTTTCTTTAAACTAACAAATCCCAATTACCTTTCCAAAATTTGTGGTTTTAAGATAATTTATGGAGCTTTCTTAAATATTGTCCCACTGATCCACATTTTTAGTGCTTGCTCTAGTGCCATCTGCTCCCATAATCAAAGCAACAATTATTTCAGTTTTTACATTGGCAAACAAATGTTAAAATTTTTCAAAATTATAATCACTATTCTAACTGATTTTTCTGTTTAACACAGATCCCTCTTTGCTGTTTATTTACCACATTTCAGTAAAATGTGGTGGAGATCCAACCCACACTGTCCCAGCAAACAGAATTTTTCTCTCCTTAACTGCTCTCAACCTGCAACCACCAGATGGCATTTCCAGCCTGTGCAGGTCATTGCAGCATTAAAGTTATTTCTTGTCTGAGCATCCAAATTTTCTGAGTCTCTTCTATTAACATCTCAGTCTGAGTTTAATTTTTTACTCTTCCTTTAATTGGGGTCTAGCAGAAAAAAAAAAATTGTCAGGTGGGATTGATGAAGTTCAGTGGTGTTTTAGTTAAATGAAGCACAACTCTGTTAAAAATCAGGATTAAAAGCTGTTTCAAGACAAATAATCTCAATTTTATAACACTGAATTTATTAGATATGTTATACTACCAGTAAATTCCTGAAATCAAGATCCATAGGACAATTACAGAGGGGTCAGCTTGCAGATTTACCTGTCCCCAAATGCTTTTGGTTCTGCTCCTTTCCATGTTCCAACCAAATCATCTGCAGCTGGAGCATTCATAATGTGTAATGTGCATTATTTTTCTGCTGTCTCCATATTCTTCTTTCATTCTTAACCTTATTTTGACACCAAGATTTCCTTCTCACCTCTGCAGGGAGTTAAATGATGTCAAAATAAGGTTTCTAATAGTGAAATCAGAGGTCAGGAGACTGCAACACCTCATTGCCAAGGGCACTGCAACCCATTTGTTTTGTGACTATATTTGTCTCTGTTTCTCAAGGTGAAAGCAAAGACACATCAGCTGAAAAAGCAAGGTTTCCAATTTTAAATTAATTATTATTTTTCAAACAGATACATTATTGTAGCACCCAGAAACCTGGAGGAGGCCTGGCTGCAGCAGCTGCTCTGTGTGTCCTCAAATTGAGATTGTCCTCATCCCTGAAATTTTTGCAGTCCATGAAATCCCAGATGTGCTGAACATTCTCCTTCCTGATCTGGCTGTGGTAAAGGGAGTGAAAAACTGCTTTTCCTGGGCAGGGACATCTGCCATGAGACCAGGCTGCTCAAAGCCCCATCCAGCCTGGCCTTGGATCATTCCTGACACCCCTCAGCTCAAATCAACCCAGGTGATCCCCTCAAACCTCCTGTGTTCAGGAAGTTTTCATCCTGTGTTCATCCAGTTTAATGGGATGGAGCTATTCCAGGAATCCAGTGCAGTATGATGGAACTGGGGCTTCTGCATCCTCTTTTGGTCAGATTTTTATACATTAAGTCTATATTTTTCTTTTATTGTCTTGTTTTGTAAAATAAAAATGGTTAGTATTTACACTGTGGAGGAAAAGCAGAACAATTAAATAGAAAAATGAGATTTGCTAAAATGAAAAATGGACGTTCTTGAAAAGACAGAACTAATAAACCCCAGTCAGTCCAAAGGAGTGAAGCTGTCAAAATACACCTCCCATATGCAGAGAGGAGTGCACTTTGTATGCCTGAAGATTCTGATGCTTTTGAACAGCTGCTTCTCCATCCACACTCCCTTTGTGTTTCCTTTTTGTTCTTGTGCCCTCAGTTTTCCTTCTGCACACACGAGCATCTTCCAATTCTTTAGACCTGTTAGGGAGGGAGACATTTATCAGTGGCAGGAGCTCAGGAGCACGTTTAGCCAAGTGCTGTGTGCTGTTCATTGCCTTGCAGAGTGACCTGGGAGAGCAGGAGCACGTTGACATTTACAGTGGATAATCTATTGATCGTGGGACAAAACAAAGGCAATCAGCAGGAGGGCTGTAATTGTTTCATTAAGCCCCATGAGCAGCACTCTGTACATTGATCCAAAAAATGCCTCGGAGCTGCAGCTTCTCAATGTCATGACTCTCCCTATGGGCACCTTGTTTTGTAATTTGCTGGTTCTTGGAAATGTTTGAAGTCTCCCAACATCACTGAACCCCTCTCCCTGAGTGTCACTCTGTGCCAGGTAAGAGATTAAAATCCAGGCTGCTGAGTGGGAGTGGTTTCCTCCCCTTCTGTATTTGTTCAGGCCTTTAGGATGGCTCCACTTTTCTTAAGAGTGAGGTCAGGGAAGTCAAATCCACCCATACCTGGCCTTCACCAGGCTCCTTGTGAATGGGCTCCACTCATCATGTTCATTTTTTATTGCTCTGCATCAAGCAGAAGTGAAATTGTGGCTTTAAAAGCCAGCAGTCCATCCTCATTGGAAGCCCTGCAGTCACTGGTGATGTGTAGAAATGGCTGGGTATTTAATAAAAAGTTCAATTCTGACATTAACAGTTGGATATTTAATAAGAAGTTTAACTCTGACATAAGAAGAAAGTGGTTCCCCAGTTCCTCTTCCAACCAACATCTGGGATTCTTCCCAAACCTCTCTGTACCAATGTTCATTATTGTATTTTATAGTAAGTAAAATCAGGTTTACAATCTCCTGAACCTTCTGGTGGTACTAAAAATACAGCTAATAATTGTCTATACATCTTGTTTTTACTGGAAATAAAAATCCTCTGGATCGAGACGTAGCCATGTGCTATAGCCAAGCTGTAAACACTTGTCCCCCAAAAAAATGTTGAAGTTAGGGTGGAACATGAATTTATAAGCTCAATGGTTTGTCTTAATTGTGTTACCTCTGACATCACAGGCTCAGCAGAATAACCACATGTCTCGTGATTTCACCCTTTTCTGAGAGTTTTAACCCGTGGCTTTGTCCCTTTTCCTGCTGCTCACCTGCCCTGGTCCCTTTGGTGTGTCAGGTCCATCAGGATCTCACGCTTGGCACACTGCTCAACAATTCTACCTATGGAGATGTGTGTGGAAAGATGGTATCTGGCCATTAGGTACATTATCTGAGATTTCACAATGCTCTCACCGAGTTAATCCTCCTGTTTTTCAAGGATTGTAGAAGTAAGGAGGGCCATAAATTACCTGCAGTATTGTTTTTGTTGTTGAACTGAACTAAGAAAAATGGAAGGCTTTTCATGTGCCAGCTATTTACTTAGCTGCCTGCAGTTCTGTGCAAGTTTTGGGTGAGGAGGTTTTTCACAGTTAAGTGTGGTTGTGTTTGAAACAGAAAATGGTAAAATCTGGAGCTGTTAGAGTTGGTACAAACCTTCACCAAGTTTCTGATGATTCTGTTGTTTGTAGCTTGGAATATTTTGCACACATGTTCTGACTTTGCATTCACAACATTTCTTAAACCAACAAGTCTGTAGCAGACACGAGAGCTACCATCAGGAAACTTGTTTGACAGTTTAAACAGGCAGCATCTGTGTTTCCTACATTTCATAGTACACAAAAAAGAACGAGGATTGCCCATAGCTCAATTTATTCAAGATGTTGTCGCATGGTGGAACTCTGTTTTGGAGATGTTAAAAAAAAAATCTAATTGAAAAAAGGGATTTTGCCCTCATATTTGGCTGAGTTTCATCAATATCACCTCCTCAGTGGAATAATACTGAGAGCAGTTGGCTTGAATTTGGAGAGTTAAGATAAATTGGTGGCCATCAGGGCTGTTCTCCTGTGTTTCCAGCTACATCTCTGTTAGAAGTGAATTTGGGATTTTCAAATTTCAAACCAGTGTAAGAGATTTGAGTTGGGGGCCATTTAAGCATCCTTTTAAAAAGCACTGAAACTGTCACCACTATCAACAAAAGGAGCAGTTGCCTTGCAGGGCTGGGGCTCAGCAGAACACATAAACAGATGCTTAGAGCAAAACCCACAAGGGATGTTTTGATGAGGTGGACTGCACGAGAGCCAGGACACCACAGTGTGGTCCAGCCTCGCAGCACAGGACATAAAACACATTTTGGTTACAATTAAAAGGACCGTGTTCTGGCACCTGCTTCCAGATTTTTGTTTCTACAAAGGACTAATATAAAATAAAACTAATATAAAATTTGCTCTTCTGTGACAAAGTGCCTTCAGCTCGCCTAGAAATTGGCTGGGTGGGAGAAGTGGGAACGCTTTCCCAGAAGCTGCAATCGCGGCTCGAGTTGCGATAGCGGTGTTGAATGATATCTGAGCCCGTGATTTCATCTGTTGGCTGCAGTGAGGCTCTTTGCAGGGTAGGAGATTATTCCAAGAGTTGTGTCTGAGCCCCTGGCTCTTGCCTCTGGTGACATGAGGTACTTCTGCCTACAGGAGCAGGTTTCACACGGGCTGAGCTGTGCCGTGGCCAGTGCTGCTGCGATGGCTGGTGAGTTAGCCCACAAATAAAACCAGTTTTGTGTCAGTGTTTTACTCAGAAATCCTTCCCCACACATCTTCCTGGCTTTTTGAACATGCAGTGAAAATCATGCACACTTACTTGAAAATTTATGTGCTGACCTGAATATTATCTCTGGGGAGGACTCCTTGGGTCAATCAAAGTGAATTAAAACCAAATGTGTCTGGTTTTCATGTTTACTCTTTCCATAAACACTGCTTTTATGCAGTGTGCAGCTTTCCTCCTGAAAGGTTTTCTTCCCCTGGTGTTGAGAGGATCTGTGCTTTAAGAGCATATTCTATTGATAGTGCTGTAGAAGGAAGAAGTGATGCCAGCCCACTTCACAAATCATTTATCAAACTGGAGGAATTTCAAGGAAGGTAAGATGAAGCTGGGGCTAAGACAGTCAGTACACAGAGCATTTCAGTAAATAAAATAACAGTAACAGGAGTCAATGCCTTTCCCTCCTGCTCAGATCAACTCCAGACAAAACAAGATTGAAAGGTACAGAACATTTCCTTGGGGGAAGATTACCATTTATTTTTATTGATTAGGGCTCTCAGGCTGTCACCTCAAGCACTCCTTACAGTTCCTTCTCCCTGCTTTGGTCCCTCCTCACTGCTGGTGTTTGCTCTGACGAAGCAGCTTGGATTCCCCTTTGGCACTGAGGGTTCCTCAGAGCTGGTGTGATGCTCCATTTTGCTGTGTTCAGGCCAAGCCTGACACCAGGAATGTGCTGAGCCACTTAATTCCTTGGATACACCATTCCTCCTCCTGAAAAAACAGGGGATGATATTTAATCAGCCCCATCAGGAACTCTGACATCCTCAGGCAGGGACATGGAGGGGCTGGAGCATTTCCAGGGAAGGGAATGGAGCTGGGGAAGGGGCTGGAGAATTCCTGAGGAGCTGGGAAGGGGCTCAGCCTGGAGAAAAGGAGGCTCAGGGGGGACCTTGTGGCTCTGCACAACTCCTGCCAGGAGGGGACAGCCGGGGGGTCGGGCTCTGCTCCCAGGGAACAGGGACAGGAGGAGAGGGAACAGCCTCAGGCTGGGCCAGGGGAGGTTTCAATTGGATATTAGGAAAAAGCTCTTCACAGAAAGGGCTGTCTAGTCCTGGCACAGCTGCCTAGGGTGGTAGTGGAGTCTCCATCCCTGGAGGGATTTAAAAGCCATGTGGCACCTGGGGACATGGGTTTGGGGTGGCCTTAGCAGTGCTGGGTTGATGGATGGACTTGATGATCTTAGAGAGCTTTTCCAACTGTAGTGATTCTGTGATTCCCTGAGGGGATTGTAAGTGCAAAGAACCACTGTGGGTGCTGCAGGGTGGGGTAAAGCCCAGCAAGGAATTGCTTTATCAAGAAAATGACAGATAAGGTGAAGCTCGAGGATAAATTGCAAGAGAATTTTTATGAATGAGAAACATGGTTTGAGTGGAAATGTTTGGATAACAGGGAGCTGGACTTGCTGACCTCTGAAAGTCCTCCCTTCCCACCTCAATTATTCTGCAGTTCTGTGATTGAGATTCTAAGATGGACTCTTCCTGTCCCATCCCTGGGCTGAAGGGGAGCACGTGATGGGAGCCACCAACCTGGGGGAAGAGCACGTAGTGAAACCCTTTCCTGCTTGAATAGGTTTGCAGAATGTCAACCAATTTCCCCAGCAGCCAGGATCTTTTGGATTCATTCTACATCCTTTTATTGCTGTTGCCATAGTGAAAGACACTAATTCACCTTTGTGGGAAACTTAATAAAAATCAGTCCATGGATCATTAGAAATGCTTGTGGTGAATTTTAGAGACGGGCTTTTCACAATCTGTTAATCCACTGGCTGAAGAGTTGGTTATCCCATTTTCTTGTGTGGGATCTTTACAGGGCACAGAGTAGCTGTTCTGGCTTTGACCACAGTTGTCTGGAAATAGGCAAAAAAGGCTCACAGCTACTGTGTGATTTAATTTAAATGCCAAAATTACCTTGGGGGTGACTGTTTGCTCTCCAGAGAATGGAGCTGTCTGGGAAACCCCTGCAAAGTACTGAGAACACTAAACTGGGCTGGCATTAATCAGAAATTGTCATTTAGGGGCTAAATGAGAGGGGCTGTACTGAGGATGTGTTTGGGTTGTTGGGTGAGTTAACAGAGGGGCAGATTTGTGCAGAACCAGATTTCAATTGACACCCTGGGCCAGTCTACCTGGGTTACAAAATACAAAATACACTGAGCTACCCCTGCAAGAACTGCTTTTGCTTTGGAGGTGTGTGGGTGCTGATTATAAAGCCTTGTTTTTCAGAGTTCTCTAAAAAGGCAGGAGGAAGGCAGTGGGCAGAAACAAACCACTGTGAGCACCGGGATATTTACTCAGTAGGGCTTTTCTGCTGTTTCATTTCACAGCAAACATTTTTGCAGTCACAAGTGAACGTTTCTCCCATCCAAACTCACGCAGCGGCTCCGCCATCCGCAGCCAGACTTGGATCCCTGCTCAGGGGCTCTTCCTGCCCCCCCAAACCCCAAATCCAAGCCGTGGCAGGGCATCCCCCTGGCACGGGCTGGCTGAGCTGCGGGAATCCCTGCATTGTGCTGGGGATGGATTGTGCTCTCAATGGGATTAGCCTGGGGAAGGGGCGAAAGGCTGTGGGAAAACCTGCGTGTGTCGTATTTCCCCCGTCGGGCTGTCGCAGCTGAACGTCGCCACCCAGGCCACAATGGGGTTAAAAAAGTTAAGGGCGACTGTTGTGGTAGCTGGATTTTGAATTATGTATTCATGGATCTGCATAATAGCCTTTCAGATGGGGTATTGTTGGTTAAAGCACAATCTGGGAATTGTGGAAGGGGTGACTGGGCGGCTTGCGGGGAGACAGGGATGGAGAAGCACAGAGGGTGAAAAACGTGGAAAACTTAAGACTTAATCAAAGGAGAGTGACAAATTGTATGAAATGAGATTTTCTCCCCTGCTTACACTGTGCCTACGGGACAAGTTTTCACTTGGAAATGCTGACTCCTCTCCCAGCCTAATAATCCTTGTGTTTTCTCTCTTGGCTGAGCCCTGAGAGGGAATGCAGCAGAGCTGTAAATGCAGATCCCTGCTCTGCTCATCCCTGCTCACCCAGGCACTTCTGGATTTTCCTGCCTCTAGCACAGCTGGGATGAGCAATGGGAGCTTCCCTGGTTTGCTTAATGCCAGGCTGCAGCCATCAGACATCCAGGAGAGGAAGAGGTGTTTGGAAAGAGATGAAGATGGGAGAGCCCCAGTACCGAGCTCCCAATGCATCCTTAGTGACACAATCTCACTGGATTTTTTGTGCACAGCTGGAAGAGGAGGGCAGTGATGGGCAGGAGCAGTGAGAGGAATCCTCTTTCCTGCTTCCTTAAAGGACACAACACAAAATTGTCTCCAAACACATTTTCTTGTGAGCAAAAATGATTTTTTCTATTATTCCCCCCTCCCTCCCCAAGACTATATAGGAAATACAACAGAAAAAATATTTTCTCCCCCAAAGAGTCCATTCCAAAATGCAAGAGACTCTAATCATGCTGTAGTAGGCCCTCCTCAAAGCCTTCAAGAGCCTTGTTCAGCGTGCCAAATGTGCTCCTTGATGGGGAGAACACATCCCCTTTATTCCACAGCGCTGGAGAAGTGAAGAATTCCCTTTCTGCTCCAATCTGCAGGAATGTGCCCAAATAAACTCGCTGATCTGGCACAGCCAGCACTAAATTCATTAGTAAAACATACATTACAGTGTCCCCAATCAGCTCGATGTGGCCTGTGCTGCTGCTGAACAAACGTGCACATTGTCAGTTGTGACAGCCTCTGGAATTTGGCCCAAAGCTGCAGTGGCTTAAAGCACAGGGATTTTCCATAGCATCTATTTTTAGTAATTATATAGAGCCTGCTTAGAGTAATACCTGGACTCCTCTTGATGTTCAATGTATTTATTCTCCCTGTGAGGTCGGCAGGAACGAACACAAGCCAGTTTAGCTGTGCTGTGGCTCTTTTCTGCTGAATAGCTGGAAACTGGGGAGGTTTATGCCTCTATAGGGGAGGCCCAGCCATGAAGCACAACAAGCTCAAGGCCTTTTTAATGCATTAGGTGCAATTAAAAGTACTTCCAGAAATACCAGGTGGCCACCTGCTATTGGTAGAGTGTGGACAATATGTTTTTCTCTCTTCTTGTATTTTTCTTGATGCTTTGTATGTAAAATACCACAGTTATGTAGATGTAAACACAGTCCATTTTACATGACAAGGCTGTTTTCGTTTCCCAGAACTTATGAGCCAAGGAGGAGATGCACTTGATTTAACTGAGTTTTAAAGGGACTTTCTGGAAGTGGATTGAAAGTGACTTTTTTCCTTTTAGTTCTTTATTCTCTCCTGGAGAACTGGCTGTGCTGGGCAGTTTGCTCAGTGGGCCTTGCTCCTATGGTGTAGCTCCACTCCCTGTGGAGCTAGAGCTCACTCTGTGTCTTCTGACTCCTTCCTCCTGTGCTGGCTGGGCTGGGTTTTTCACTCCTGCCCTTCATGCCATCTTTTGGTCAGCCTTGACTGGTTTTTGGGGGTTGGTATTTGTCTCCTGGGACTCATGTTCCAGCTGGTTCCCCTGTGCCATCACCTTGAGTGCATGAATAGGCTCCATCCCAACAAACAGGTTTTTCCTGGGGCTGTGTTTTTCAAAGCTGCCCAGACTCGTCCTCCTGTCAGTCGTGGTGTCCTTGGCACATCCACTTTCTGCTTCTTCCCTGCTTGACCAGCCAGCAGGCAAATCCTCTGGCTCCCCTTGGGTTGGAGGAGTGTCTGCACCATGGTGTCACCTCTCTCAGCTTCTGAGCTTGCTGTAAAGTCCCCTCAAATAACATCTGGGCCTGCAGGTGCAGCTGCTCCCTGCTCCTGCCTCTCGTGGCACTCCATGGGTTTTGGCCTGCTCCAGAGAATGTTTTCCTGTTCTGCTGCTCAGTGTGAAGAGCTGCTGGGCTTCCTGGATCCTCCCTGAGGTGTGCAGATATGGGAATAGGTGGCTGTTTGCATGGCACCCTGCTCTCTCAGCCTATGGAAAAGACTCCCTGAGCACATCCCTGTTTTCTTCCTCTGCTCCCACAGCCTTGGAGATCTGTCTCCTGTTTGCTTTGGCTGCATCCCATGTGTTTTCTTCACTTGGGACCAGCCTGTCTCTCCTTACTGGTGCTTCCCCCTCCTTTCCTTCCCCCCAGCACGAGTCTGTGGCTGCCCTTGCTCTGCCCTGGAGCTGCTGCTCAGTGCTGTTCCCTTGGAGCTGCTGGTGCCACTGAGCTCACTGTGGGTCACCTCCAGGGCAGGCACCTCCAGAGTCCTTGTGCCTGCTCAGTTCTGGGGCTGGAGCTCTGCCCAGCAGAGTTACCTCTCTCCTCAGTGCTGGTTTCACCCTGAAGTGATGCTCTGCTGAGCTGGGGGTGCTCCCCTGGAGGAGAGAAGGCTCCAGGGACACCTCAGGCCATTCCAGTGCCTAAAGGGGCTCCAAGAGAGATGGAGAGAGACTTGGGAAAAGGGTCTGGAGTGATAGGATGGGGGAGAATGGCTTCAGACTACCAAAGGGTTAGATGGGATATTGGGAAGGAATTGTCCCCTGGGAGGGTGGGCAGGCCCTGGCACAGGGTGCCCAGAGCAGCTGTGGCTGCCCCTGGATCCCTGGCAGTGCCCAAGGCCAGGTTGGACGCTGGGGCTGGGAGCAGCCTGGGACAGTGGAAGGTGTCTCCATGGCAGGGGGTGGCACTGGATGGGCTTTAAGGTCCCTCCCAACCCAAACCATTTTATGGTTCATTCTATGAAATGGCTCTGACAGCCCTTCACCAGACCTTTTCTCCAACTCTGGAAAATTCTCCTGGAACATGATACTCCTGCTCCATCTGTGTCCATCCCACAAACCTCCATCCCAGCTCCCCACACTTTTTTCCCACTGGTGGCTGTTGGCCCTCACTCCTCCTGTGTCACCCAGCTGCCACTGCAGTGCAGAGGCTTTGCTCTCAGCCTGGGAGAGTTTATCTTAAAAATGTCTTCTGTTGAAGACAATCTGTTCCTGTGTCCTTCAAATGCTCCCACCCCTGTCTGGCAAACTGTTTTGTCCTCCAAATTAAACACAGAGCCCCAGCATGTTTTGCTCTGCAGTGCAAGTATGCATCCCTTCTTTTTCTTCCTGATTTTTCTGTAGGATGTGTGAAAAGAGTGAAATCTCTCCACAGCCTCTTTCTGTTTGAGATTGCAGAAGTCCCTGAACACTTTTATTAGGTGTTCTAGAGCTCATTAATCCTGGCAGTAGCACATCATCCACTTTTTTTCTCTTTTCCCTTGTGATATAGAAAGAAATTTTGCTTTCCTTTTCTCCTCTTTATTTCTCTCCTGGTAAGCTGTGAAGTCAGACTCAGTTCTTGCTTCCACTGCTTGCACAAGTGTTTTTACTCAGGAAGCTCCAGTTCCTTGGCAGTCTGAGCCCACGTGGCTGAGTCCAAACTTGTTTTCTTTATGAGATGCAATAGTGAGAGCCTTTGCCATCCTTGTGTGTCTGTGACTGCTCAGATGTGGGACAGATGTGACAGGGAAATCCACGTTCACAGACCATACATGCTGGCTCACAGGGGAGCCAGGGCTCCAACACACCATCCAGTTTCCCTGGGTCAGCAGGGGCTTGGGAATGAGCCTCACCTCTGCTCCTGGCCTCCTGCAGGAAGGAGCAATTCATCTCAGCGTGGTCTGCACTGAGGTGTTTCACCAATTCTTATGAGTTTGCCTTTGCTGTGGGATAAACGTGTGTGAGGAATGAGCTGCAGCACCTCAGCTGCTGGGGAGGAGGTTATGGTGCACTGGAGTCCAGAGGGACATCCTGCTCCATTAATCCAGAGGGACGTCCTGTTCCACCAATCCACAGGGGTGTCCTGCTCCATCATTCCAGAGGGATGTCCTGCTCCATCATCCCCATGGGATCTCCTGCCTCATCAGCCCCATGGGATCTCCTGCCTCATCAGCCCCATGGGATCTCCTGCTCCATCATCCCCATGGGATCTCCTGCCTCATCAGCTCCATGGGATATCCTGCTCCATCAGCTCCATGAGATCTCCTCCTCCATCATTCCAGAGGGATATCCTGCTCCATCAATCCAGAAGGATCTCCTGCTCCATCAGCCCCATGGGATCTCCTGCTCCATCAGCCCCATGGGATATCCTGCTCCATCAGCTCCATGGGATATCCTGCTCCATCAGCTCCATGAGATCTCCTCCTCCATCATTCCAGAGGGATATCCTGCTCCATCAATCCAGAAGGATCTCCTGCTCCATCAGCCCCATGGGATCTCCTGCTCCATCAGCCCCATGGGATATCCTGCTCCATCAGCTCCATGGGATATCCTGCTCCATCAGCTCCATGAGATCTCCTCCTCCATCATTCCAGAGGGATATCCTGCTCCATCAATCCAGAAGGATCTCCTGCTCCATCAGCCCCATGGGATCTCCTGCTCCATCAGCCCCATGGGATATCCTGCTCCATCAGCTCCATGGGATATCCTGCTCCATCAGCTCCATGAGATCTCCTCCTCCATCATTCCAGAGGGATATCCTGCTCCATCAATCCAGAAGGATCTCCTGCTCCATCAGCCCCATGGGATCTCCTGCTCCATCAGCCCCATGGGATATCCTGCTCCATCAGCTCCATGGGATATCCTGCTCCATCAGCTCCATGAGATCTCCTCCTCCATCATTCCAGAGGGATATCCTGCTCCATCAATCCAGAAGGATCTCCTGCTCCATCAGCCCCATGGGATGTCCTGCTCCATCAATCCAGAAGGATCTCCTGCTCCATCAGCCCCATGGGATGTCCTGCTCCAGCCAGTGTGACCATGAGCAGCACCTGAGGAGTTTGGCCACTCCGTGACCACTGTGGCCAGCTCGACCATGGGAGATGCTTCACCTCCCCCAAGGGCAGGGACTCTGTTTCACCTGAGGCTTGCGCAGCCCCTTGGCGGGGCAGGCTCGTCTGTAGCCCTCAGGTGACGCTTTGAGTCAATAACTACCAGGCCTGTATCCAGGCAAAGCAGCCTAACCAATTCCCAGGTGAATCCTCACTGTTGATCCCCACTGGAGGTGTTAATGACAGATTCTGAGGCATTGTGATTTTCAAAGACTGGTTTGAATGATTCTCCTTCATTTTGCTTTCTATGGACAGACCCCCTAATCCCCTGGAGATCCCAATCAGCGTGAACAAAGAGTTCCAGGTTTTCTGGAAAACCCTCTGGATTTACTGCTGTGAGATGATTAACATTCTTGAGGTAATTTTAAATTAAATGAAGGAAACCATGGCATCAAACTGTAGCATTTCCAAGTAATTTTGGTAATGGAATATCATGTCTAGATGTCTGTGACATGTTTGATTTCTTTTAGGCTGGGTTTCTAATTTTATTTAACCAGAGCATGAAGCCTTGCAGTCAGAGCTCTGAGATGTGCACTTTTGGAAAAGTATGAATACCTCCTTGGCAATACTTGAGAGGAAAAATTTAGGTAGGTTGTAGGGCATAGGCCAACAAGCCTGTCACTTTGTAGAAAATGAGCTCATAAGGAATTATTTTTCTGCTGTTTTTAAACAGATTGATGGATAAAATGTTATGCAGAATAGCAAGTTGGTTTTGTAATCTGTATTTCCTGTTTATTGACTATTGAACTACTTGTAAATTATTTAAGGGAAGAAAGGAAATATGAAATGGGAATAATATGTTACCAAATACTGGATTTGCAGTGATTTTTCTAGACACTGTTCTCATGGACAATGTGTTTTATTTGAATGTCATGGTATATACATGAAATTATTAAATGTTACATTTCTAGTATGCAATAGCATATGAATCAAGTAGTCTGATTGCATTGATTTTAATTTAGGTTGTGCTGCTCCTGAATGACAGTCCCAACATAAATTTTGCATTGCAACTGCTTTGGAAAGTAGTACTTGATTGCTTTTTACTTAAAAAACCCTGGATAGCATTGGAAAAGCAATGCTTCAAAGAAAGTGGTCCTTTTCCCAACAGGTTATAAAGAATTTATTGTGGCAAAATGCAACATGGAATTATCCAAATTCATAGGTCAGGAAGCAGGAATATGTTGTCTTTGTGAAGCAAAGTTTTTTCACACTTACACACCTGCATTTCTTCATGGCCCTGGGTTTGGTATATAAGGAGTGGAGAGGCTTTTTAAAACTCTGCCTTAAAATGGAATGTTGAGAGTTAATACATAAACCCACTGGGATCTAGATAAGACTCTGGGGATCTTCAGTAGTGGAGAAAATGAGGTGGACAGCAAAAGTAAACACTTGTTCCTGTAAGAGTGTTAATGTACCTTCAAAAGCCCGAACACTGCAATCCTTATAGAACTGAACAAATACTTTTTTTTTTTTCTTTTCCCTGCTAATTGAATTGGCTCTTTCTATATAAGCAGCTTTGCTTGGTGTTGACTTAAAGCCACCTCAGGGGTTTGGTACCTGTGACCCCCCCTTGGAGCTGCCCTGGGTTTCGATGGACACTGAAAGAGCAGCTCTGCTCCAGGAGAGCAGGGTGGGCTGGACTTGTGTCCTCTGCCACCTCACAGCTCCATTTTCCTCATCCTTCACAGCTGTCCTGTCCCACAGCCACCAATTTAAAATGGCCCTCATGAGCTCTTAGCAGTCACCTGATTCCCAGAGGTGTTTTTTGTAACTTTTTCCTCTGTTGCTGCCCCATGAGGATGCTTTCACTGCAGGGAGGGGATTGTCACACCTTGGTTTTCTGTGTGACTTGTAAACAGGTCCAGGTGCTTTTTTTAAAGCCAACAATGCAGATGGAGGCAGCTTAAAAAAAAATGAAGTTAACAGGACACTGCATGAGCCATGCAGTGAGAGCTGACTTTGTCAGAGAAATGTTTCAGAAAGGAGAGCTACAACATTGTGTGTTTCATGGCATGTAGAGCAAATTCACTTAACTTTGTATACCTGGGCACTATAGAACCACCTGGAACTGTGTGGGTCTGACTGGAAATCTGATCTTACACTGGGGTACATTCACACTCGTCCTCATGGTTCAGAGCAGGATTTGGGAAAGCATGCAGTGGTTGAAAATGGATGGGATTTACACTCCTAAATCAGTCAGACATGTACAATATCTTTGTTTTGCTTCTTCTTTTTTTTTTTTTTAATCAGACTCAAATCAGAAAGGCCAAAATCAGGTCTCCTCACTGTCCTATTTTTCCTCCCAAAGACTGTGCTTACCCTAAACCTGAATTTGGCCTGTTTGTAGGTGGTATTATCCTGATTTTCATATTATAACTTCCTATGTAAAACCTCATCTTCCCTCTGATGCCACATCACACATGGGCTTGAGAGGTAAGTTATAAAATCACGTTGTGGAAGCTGGCTAACATTCCTATGCATTTCCCTCCCCATATTCCTTGCTTCATTGCCCCCATATTTTCCCCCCCATTCCTTTCCTTTAATGTGGAAGTTGGCCCTATGTCTTCCTTAATTCTGTAAACCTCTGTGCTATTTAAGAAAGCATCAGGATTTGCTAACACTCCTCCAATCCTTTGTATTACAGCTTTTGAAGGTGGGAAAAATCACAGGCAGTTTGTTTTCTTCTTGGACACTTTAATAAGACTGGATGCAAAAAAAAAAGTGAATTTTAGAGCGCACGTGTTCTTTCAGTTAATTGAACACATTGTTTCAGGGTATGTTCTTAACTGCTGCTTTAAAAGTAAGCCAAAATCTGTCGGAATGGTAATTGAATAATGAGTGCAAAGGAGTAAGAGAGCTGCTGGATAGAAATAATAGTTTAATCGGACCTGATGGCGACCAGAGCTGCCGCTGGCCCCAGTTCCAGTTGGGACTTTTCCTCTGGTGCAGCCACGTCCCTGAATCCCTGCAGATACAGTATTTGTAAACTTCAGCAGCAGACACAGGTTTTTCTCATGACCTATTGTGCAGCATCCCCCCTGAATGGGCTCTTGTGCCGCGGCATCTGCGAGCGGCTCCGGTGCCGCATAAAGGGCTGGGGCTGCACTTCTGCCCCTCTGCATTTCACACTGGTGCCTAGGAATGGCACCAACATCCCCGCTTTCAAGTGACACCGAATGCCTCGTTTTCTCCTCTATTCATGGAGGATTTAATTGCCCCGCACATCAAAAGAGGGATATCCCCAATTACCGTCCCCCTCCAGCCTCGCTGCCTGTCTCGGGATGCGTGCCAAGGGATCCAAGGGAGCAGAATGGAAGTGTCCAAATGCAGGCCAGGGGAGATGGGGAAAAAAGGAAACTGGCCCAGACAAGCAGGTTTTAAAACTCCTTTCTTAAAATTCTTCCCTT